>PVHY01001413.1:0-113870 GCA_004024945.1 Uropsilus gracilis | reverse complement strand
GCCCCAGCCGCTTCATAGGCTGAAGCTTACAAGCATGAGCCACCATGCCCAGCCTTTTGTCGGTTTTGATTGCAGAATAATATTCCATTGTGTATATATGCCACATCTTTTTCAACCATTCATCAGTTTTGGGGCATTGGGTTGTTTTCATATCCTAGCAATAGTATGTAGTGCTGCAGTAAACATTCAAGTATAGGTGTCTTCTGGAATTAGTGTTTTGGTGTCCTTTGGGTAGATTCCCAGCTGAATCTAACAGTAGTTCCATTTTCAGTAGCTTGAGGGTCCTCCACACAGCCTTCTGCAGTGTCTGGACCAGTGTGCATTCCCACCAGCAGTGTAAATGTGTTCCTTTCCCTCTACATACATGCCAACTTGTTGTTGCTTGTTTAGAGCTCTGTGCTCCTACAACCTGACATGGCCAGTGCTCACAACAGCCCCATGAGTCACATGGGGCTGCATTCCACCAGGGGAGGAATCCGCAGCTTAGCTGGGAAGGTCCTTGACACCAGGTCCTATGGCCAGAAAAGGCTGGAGCTGGGGCTCAAACACAGGACTTTTTGGTTAGTTGATCTCTTTAGAAAATTTGATTTTGAAGAGTCATAGGGAAAGGTGGTGGCGACGTGTTAGCAAGCAGATAGGAGGAGCTAGTAGCTATCATTTTAATTATTAAAACCCTTGTGATTATAGTTAAAGACATTGTTGGTTGAAATATTTAAAGCAGATAGAGGAGGTATTAATAATATATCAAAATCAAAGTGCGCAGAAGAAGAGACAGCCATATCACCTATTAATCTGGGTGACCCATATCAAAGAGGGGTTTGTTCTTTATCTTAAAATTATCTTTTTAGTCAAAGGAAGTTAGACTTGTGGTCCTAAATTTAAAAGCCCCATGGCCATTTTCTTTTTTTATGGGGGCAATAGAAACCATCCTCATGTACACTTTTATTTTTTTTATTAAATAATTTATATATATATATAATTATTTCACATCTTTGTAATCCCTGGGGTTCTCCCTTCCCTGATTGTTTCCTCCCTCACCCAACCCCCCACCCCAAGTTGTGAACTTCACTTTGTTTTTTAGCTTGTTTTTAGTCATGCACACTTTGGATGATGGACAGACAAGTTCCAGGTACTCAGTGAAAGGAGGTTGATGGTTGACAGTGATTAATATTCTGGTGCCTTAGCCAAAACAGCAACCACCTTGCTCTCTCTGAGTCAGGGTGTCAAAGGCTGTCTTTCCTGTCTGAGAACATGCTATATTATATGTCAAGCAATAATTTTTGTAACTAACAGCCTTGGGAACTTGTAAGAGGACAGCAAAATTACAGTTAAATGGAACAAGGGGTTGATGTTAGAAACCTGTGAGTGATAGGTTATTGCCCAAAGGGTGTTTTTTACCCAGGAAGACCTGCAAGAAAGAAGTAGCCACAGGTTCTTTTTCTTTAATGGGGCCCGGTGGACTCTTTGAGTAGGATAATGCACCATTTTGCAGGTGTGTCCTGTGCTTTGCATCCCTGGGAGGGTTGATATAACCACTGAAGATCAGTGAGCCTTCAGTCACAGTGACAATCAAAATACCCCTACTCATTTCTAAGCATTTTCTGTCAGGCCTCCCCTGCTGATTGAGAACCCAGGTGTACTTGTTCCTATTCCGTGGGAGAGTAAGTCTGGGAACCATGATTTTTTTTTTTAATTGAAGTACCGGGTTAGACTTGATTGTGCGACTATTTCATATGGAACCGCTCAGATCTAGGCCTAATAATAGGAATCCTTCACATCCCTGATTATTCTAAGTCATTAAAAGGTTTTCATTGATAATGAAAATAATTTAAAATGTGAATGTAACATTTTACTTCTGTCTCTTATAGTTCTTGTCTCCATAGGCATATACTATGAAGTTCAATACAAAGTGTTTTGTTTACCCCAGCTATTATTCCTCACTTCTTTTTTCTTTGCTTGCAAGGTCCCTGGTATCCATCTCTAGGATAGTCATGAACCTCATAGTCATATTTTGGCCAGTCTTGGACCATGTATATAATGGTGTTCCCCAAATTTTTATTATCTAGTAATACTGTAGCACGTACTGCCAGTTACTACAGGGGCAACAAGAAGCATGGATAACCATCTCTTCTTCCAGGATGGCCTCCTGAATTGCCGTTATCAGTCTGTTTTAGTAAAAACTCTTTGATGTTTGCATGTGATGAAATCCCGCAATGACATGTTTCTCAGAACATTCCCCCATTGTTTAAGAGCCATATGACTGTATCCTATCAGGTGTGTGTCTCACAGTCCAACACTTATTTTGGGTTTCTGCGTGTGATTCATGGCATTTGAGGGGATCTGTTGGTATCCAGAGTCACAGTTTAAGCTGATTGAAAGCAACTCAGTCTTCAGAAAACTCTTAAGTTTCATACTAAATCAAACCACACATCAACCCACAGCACCAATGAAGTTTCTCTAAATGAACTCATGGAAAATATTCCTTTGTCACTATATGTAATCCCTGTTGTGTTTGCTTTTTTTGCAGACATTTATGGTGTTGAACAAAAAGAGGACAATCTACCGCTTCAGTGCCAAGCGTGCCTTGTTCATTTTTGGCCCTTTCAATAGAATTAGAAGTTTAGCCATTAGAATTTCAGTTCATTCATATCCTTTTGTTGCATCGTTCACTAAGTCTATGTCATATGAAAAGTGCATGAGTCCCTGGGTAGTCACATGTTTGTTCAGTGTAAATGACTGTTTTTCACCAAATGCTGGCCTTGTGCCTCCTGTTATGTGGCAGGCGGTATGCTAGAGCAGAGTGTGAATGAGGCATGGTCCCTGCTCTGAGAGTCTGTGGTCTCGAAGAAGACAGATCAAAAGGCATTTCGGGCCGGGCATGGTGGTGCATGCATGTAAGCGGCAGCCTAGGAAGTCGCGGCCAGGGATCTCAGTTTGAGTCCCTCTGGGGGTATGTAGCGAGACCTAGTCCCCCAAAAAATAGCTGGGTGTGGTGGTGTATGCCCGTAATCCCAGCTACTTGGGAAGCTGAGGCTGGGGATTGGTTGAGTCTGTGGTATCCTGGGCAACGTGAGCCTGCGGTTCCACAGGCAAAAATTAATGAAACCTAGTCTCAAAAAAAAAAAAAAAAAGGCATTTCATGGGCAGTCCTGAAGTGGTTGTGTGAGGAGGCACTGCTGTGCATTGGAAACATCAAGCATAGCTTCTTGAAGAAAGGAGCTTTAAGTAGAAACCCCCAAAAGGCTGGAAATTGGCAGCCTGCACAACCATATTTAGCTGATGAATGCATGTGAAGGACCTATAGCATGTTTAACATTTTTGAAACATTTTCTAATGTTTAAAGTCTAAATTTCAAGCTTCTTTTGAAACATGAAACCTTTGGCAAAGCTAGGTCTCTATTCCCACCTGGCAAAACGTGCTATGGAAAGTCATTGCCTCTTTTAGTGGTAAGCTGTGTTTCAGCCCACGTACCCCTTCCCTGTGACTTACCTCAGCTCATTTTACCCATTCATATGTCTTGTCTCTTGAGTCTTTGAGTTTGCAATCTCAGTCTTAAAGAATAAATATAGGTCGGAATTAATGAGTACTTCTGATGCATACGAGGAGGGGGAAGATGCTGGGCAGTTTTAGCCTGAGTAAGATAAAACCAAATGACCTAACAGATACAATGAAGTCATGAGAAGAATGGACAAGAATAACTATTTAGGCTGGGTTCCCCAGAAGCAGAGCCTGAGATGGAGATTCTTATTTGCGTGAGTGAGGAAGTGCTCTCTGCAGAAGGAAAAAGGGAACCAACATGGAGCAAAAGGAAGAGGCCAGAAAGGATGGGATCTCAGGCTCTCTGGCAGCCTGATCAGGCCTCCTGGCAGCCTGAGCCCACAGGTGCTATCCTCCAGGTGAGGAGGCTGCTGTTTGGCCTTGGATAGCTTTTTTTTTTTTTTTTTGAGACTAGGTCTCGCTATTTTTGCCTGTGGAACCAACCGCAGGCTCTCGTTGCCCGTGGTACCACAGACTCAAGCAATCCCCAGCCTCAGCTTCCCAGGTAGCTGGGATTACAGGCGTGAACCACCACACCCAGCTATTTTTTTGGAATTAAGTCTTGCTACTGGCCCCAGGTGGGACTCGAACCGCGAGTCGCTTCATAGGCTGAAGCTTACAGGTACGAGTCAACATGCCCGGCCTGGCCTTGGATAGCTTTTCAGGGGGAGAAAACTGAGTGGTTCTAGGCCAGTCACTCAGTCAGAGGTGCACCTCTGGAAAAGGGAGCTTCCGCCGTGATAAGGCACAGCCCACACCCTCCTGAAGTGCACCTGCCTTAACGAACGCCGTCACACTGTTCAGCTTTTTCATCATCTGCACTGTCATCATCAACTGTGTGTTCATGGCCACAGCTCGTGGGAAGGAGAGCAGTACCCAAGGCGCCGAAATTGCTGAGTATGTGATTGTCCTCAACTCACCTGTCCCAGGTTTTTAAACAAACACACCTGAAAGAATTGAGATACATCAAAGTTCAAGTATCACCCATCACCCCAAATTCCAACACCAATGCTGACAGTCTGTTTTATTTTTGTATGTATATGTACTTTCTTGTCTTTACAGACTTTTTGAGATTCATTTGTAATAAACAACACACAGTACACATATTATGTCTGTCTTTGTAAATGACTTTATTTGTTTTTATATAAGCTTACAGGGGTTCCCGTGGATGGCTACATACATTTTTAAATGAATGAATCATTATTTTCTTGAGCTATTCCTCAGAAATTCTAAAGAGCAGAACTGGTTGAGGAGCTTGTATTTGCATTTCTGAAGCTCTGATTTGTGAAAGGTCAAAATGGTCCATGTCACACTGAAATGAAATAAAACCTCACCATGGTAAGATAAGACAAATGGGCTCTCTGGTTTTCACATAACTTGTGTTATTATTCTGAATTATTTGCTTTGTAGGTTTGTCTTCACTGGGATTTATATTTTTGAAGCTTTGATAAAAATACTGGCAAGAGGTTTTGTTCTGGATGAGTTTTCCTTCCTTCGAGATCCATGGAACTGGCTGGATTCCATTGTCATCACAACAGCGTAAGGATGACAAAACTTTTTAATGAAGAGGTTACATTCATAGCGGGAAAGAAACCCCTTGGTGTCCATCCAGGCTTTGCATGGATCCACATGCACAGGAAAGTGTGACTGAGTAATTTTAAGAGCTCTGGTTGATCCAGAGCAGTGCCTGAAACCCATTAGCTGGAAGCCACGATGCACAAATCAGATCAGCTGTCTGGTTCTTGGTCACTTAGCCTTTGGTTCGCCAAACTCTGACCTGTTGTAAAGTAGACTTTGGCAGAATACAGAGACTGAAACCATGGAAACAATTCATAAATGGTTGCTACCCTCGCAAAGCTCACAATTCAGAGGGAGAGAAAGAGTTTATGATCTTTATACCCTACAGTGGCAGTGCAAGCTAAGACAGAAACTGTGGCTGTATCAGGCTTTCAGTCCATGTCAAGAAGAACCAAGGCATCTAGAAATCTTTGTCTACTACGAGTTCACAAAGAATTTCACTCATGCTTTCTTCTAGAAGCTTCAGAGGTTTTGGTGTTTATGCATAAATTCATGGTGCATTTTGAGTTAGTTATTGTGTGGTATGAGGTGAAAATTAAGGTTCTTCCTGAAGGATAAGACACCCTTTTGACATCTTAATGACAAGATGGAGTCAGAAAAAAAAATACAAAGAGCTATGGTATATTGGGAGCACACTACTAATAAACCTCACATTACTTTGTGCCCGATCATTGTTTTAAATCCTTTGTATGTATTTCCCTATTTAATCTTCACAAACACCCTTAAGGCAGTTGTTATTAATTTTCGAGGTCTGCTTCAGAAGTTCAGTGGTGGGTACTCTTGGTTATGGAAAGATGGTGCTGAGATCACCATGAAGATCACCATGAAGAATACCAGCTCTGGGGCTAGGTTGCCTGGATCTTTATGGGCTTGGCCATTGAATGAATCCTTGGAGAAGTACTCTGCAACTTGTAACTTGGTTGTCAGTCAGTAAATTTTTGTATTCTTTCTATTATTTATGAATATAGCCACAATTGTAGTGGGTATCTCAAGGAATCTCATCTATGTCAAAGTATAAAGATTAACACAACACCCACTTAGGCAATTTATGGTCCACAGTAATAGAAAGTGCTGTTCTCCAGGCTGTGAGGTGGAAGGTAGGGGCTAAGAAGATGAGACTGCAGATTCTACCGTGGAGGGCATAGGCCCAGGTCATGATTGCTTGTGCTTTTTGAGGAGATGCTTCATGCAGCCACAGGAGGACCCAAGCTTTTCCTGTTCTTTGTCTTTTAGGTTTGTATCCTACTTGCCAGATATCACAGTCAGTCTGTCACCCCTGCGTACCTTCCGAGTATTTAGAGCTTTGAAAGCAATTTCTGTAGTTTCAGGTAAGTCACTAATATTCAACTTTGACTCAGCAGAAGAAAATGTTCTTTAATTTTTTCCCCAAAATGTCATCGTGTAACCCAAAAGTGAACAAAATCTGTCCTACTCATCTAATTGCTGATGGAAGCATGTATTGAGCGCCTAATATGTGCAGACCCTGTCCAACCTGCTTCAGGCACATCAGGGAGCAACCATTAGCTACTCTCTCAGGTAAATAGTGTCAGCATGGAATTGAGGTGTAAGATACCTGGCTAGTGTCCAAACTGACTGGTATGGGGGGGGGGAGAATAAAACCATCCATTTGGTAGCTAAAGGTGTCAGAAGTGAAGTCTTATGAATGTGGTGATAGTGTCTGAATAAGGAAGACACGTGAGTAAGAACTTAGAGTTTTAATACAGTGCTCTAGTACAGATCAGTTGAAACCTTGTCACGCAGTGTCCCCAAAATTGCATTCACATCCTGTTGTTTATCTCTCCAGCTGTAAGGAGAGGAGAGTTCCTGACTCAATGGTATGCTGAGTCATCCATCAGCCAATCATGCAATCTTTTTCCAACCAGATCTCATGTTGGTAGCTTGAAGCCAGAAGGGAGGAGAGTGACCTATACTATGGAATTCAGAAAAAAAAAAAAAAGCAAAAAAAAAAAGCTACAGATGAACACTTTCCCTGCACTGCCTGTTCCCTTTAAAGAACTGATTGTAAACATTCACCAAAGTACTACAAGGTTATGTGCTTCTAATTTTGTGACTCTGGCAGCCTAACAGTGCCATGGACACAGTAGATGCTTAGCAAATAGTTCTTGCATAATTGAAAGAAAAACACTAGGCTTTCCCTAAGACATCCTCCTTAATTGGGTTCAGACAAAGCTTCTCCATCCAGTTCTATGGCCCTCATTGTGACTATGTCTCTTAGCACCTCATGCACCTTACACAGGTAGAAGCTACCAATATTAATATGCTCACTTTTCACTCCTCACTTTGGCCTTAATGCTGCATGAACCACTACTGGAGACTCCTGCACACTGCCATCAGGGTCTGCTCTGAGTCTTTTCATTTGCTCTTCAGAACAATCCTGTGGTAGATGGAGGCCTGAGGTGAAGAGGCTTAGTCCTAAACTGGTTGAGTGCTCCAAAAAACACACAACTTTGAAAGCACAGAATTGGAACCAGTGCTTACAGCATCAGAAGCCTAAGCCAGGCCAGTTTCTAGTTCCAGCCTGTAATCAGATCACATCTGATGTCTTGGTTCTCTCTCCCTGCCCTTGCCTATGTCTGATGTGTGTGTGTGTGTATGTGTGTGTGTGTGTGTGTGTGTGTGTGTGTGTGTGTGTGTCTATGTTGCTTCTCTTCATGCCTGTTCTTCTCAGGTCTGAAGGTCATTGTCGGTGCCTTGTTGCGCTCTGTGAAGAAGCTTGTCGATGTGATGATCCTGACTCTCTTTTGTCTCAGCATCTTTGCCCTGGTAGGTCAACAGCTCTTCATGGGAAATTTGAATCAGAAATGTGTCAGGAGGAGCTGTGACAATATTACCAATGACAATAAAGGTAAATAATCCACCTTTTGCTCCTACTTTATGTATGGTTAACTTTTATTTGTTTATTTCTATCCTACTACCTACAAGAGCTGCATTATACAGTCTCTTGGGAACAGGGATGAGTTCATCTACCCAGGGTACTCATACAGGCAGATGCCTTCCTCAGAGAATTGCCTCTTTTTTTGAGTTTCCATGGAGAATGAAAAGCCCAAAGTTATATCTGCAAGAATGCTGTCAGCTCTCATCCTTTCATACTTAGATCTCTGCCCACTTCTTTCTTATGTTTTGCAAAAGGCTTCAGAAAGCTGAGATGTGACCAAAAGGAATGAACAACTTCCCAAAGTTCTTCCTTGAATATTTTCTCTGAGGATATGACTTCTCTCTGTGCCCCACCCTCTCCACACTGATGTCAGTCCTATACCAATTTCATCTCTGTCCTGGTTTATGAGTTTCTCATGGACTGTGTCTGGGTCCACTTCACCCCACGGGGTGGTTTCTGTGTCAGTCTTATGTATTGAGAAGCAAAATGTTGGTGTGGTATCACTATTTCCTCAGACTTGGTCTCCTTCATTCTTCCTCTTGTCCCTGTCTCTTGCTTCTTCCCAAGGGCTTAAGCTCCATTTCCTCTCTGAACATACATTTTGATCTCTTAGAATATTCCAAATCCTCCTCTGCAAGTATAATCTGGCATGTTTTTTACTTTCTTTTCATGTTTTAAGAAAAAAAATCTAATTCTTTCCTTTCCAGATTATTGCTTTGAAAGGAAAAATAATTTAAGTGAATTCAGAATATGTGGTACCTGGAAAGCTGAGAAGTAAGACTCTATTTTTCTTTTCATTTCTTTTCTTATAATAATTTATTTATATGTATATTTCACATCTTTGTATTCCCTGGAGTTCACCTACCACAGACTCCATTTTTTTCTCCCAAGCATAAAACGTCTAGATGTAGCAGACAGTTTTTATCAAATGATTTATGGAAGTAATAATAGTAGTTTTCAAATAGTACTGATTTTTTTATGTGTCTAAGAAAGCTTATATGTGCACTGTTAAAATTAAAATTGTTTCCAGTGGTTTGGAGTAACTTTCAACCCCAAGTTATGTTGAGTTTATATATTAAAAGAAACATACTGAAAATGTAGTGATACTTTAACTTTATCAAGTGACTTTTCAAGACTTTCAAAGGCTTAAAAAAAGGCATTATGACTGAGAGTCCCAGAAAGTCCTCCTTTCTCTCTCAGGGGCACTGCCCAGCTTAAGAGCATCTGAACAGAGGGCTTTCATTCTCTGGCCTCTAGTGCACTGCAGCCTCTACTCACAAACACTGTTGTCTGTGTATATAGTCACCTATATAAGGCAGCCCACTGACCTTTTACAACACTTTTCCTTTTTCCAGATCAGTATTTTCTCCCTGTGGTAAGAGATTCAGTTAAGTGAAGATTTATTGAGTGCATTTCAGGTTAAAATAATTGGCTATATCTTGTGAAAGAGACTGGATTTATCCCTCAATAGCAAATAGGTTATTGCAGAGTCCAACGGCCTGCAGAGTCCAAGATCCATGTGAGGCACAAGGAATGCAAGTGTGACAAAGGTGACCTCTGCCCTCTTGAAATTGGTGTCTTATAAGAGAGAGAGATAAAGATGAAGTCCTTGAAAGTGTGATAAGAGAGTTGTGTAGCTATTGCTATAATTCTCTCTATAACATTAGGCAAAATCTCTTTATGGGTTACAGATTCAGATTAGGTCAAACTCATAAGATATAATAGATTTTAGCCAACACACCAAACTATCCATCATTTGAATTAATGGCAAAACAGATATAGATGCGGAGATTAGCCAGTCATCTGGAGAAGCTATTTGAGATTTTCTCCATGAAAACGAAGGACTAAAACTTAGAAAGAGTAACATAAAACAGCCAAGAAAAATATGTATCCAAGCCAAGAGAGATAGCATCACAGGTGACAGAATTTTCTTTGAAGAATAGTATGAATACCATGGAAGTAAGATAGGATGTTGATGTGCTAGCTTTCATCCACCATTGCAGGAAGTTGACAAAAATAAAGTACCATATTAAGTGCAAGTCAAAAAAGTGCATACCCTGAATATATCCTATAGATACATTTAATGATACTTCAGTGATGTGGGCAAAGACCTATGTGTCATTATTTGTAAAGTAAAACCCACATATTTGTAAGAGCAAAAGACTGCTTGTTAACAACTGAAACCTAAATAGTCACTAGGAGCAAAGCACTTAGAATGGACCACAAGACATGAAAGAAAAATGTCTCTCCCTGTATGCTGAAGTGGAATGATCTGTATACCGTGTTCCATGAAAAAAACAAGGTACAACAATGTTCAAAGATTGCTCCCATGCATGTGATAAAAGATGTATATTGACACAGATGTGCCTCTGTAGTTTCAGAAATCTTCTGGAGAGTTATGAAAGTAACCATTGCCTCTAGGAAGGACAAAGGATCTAGGGAGAAAGGGAAACTTCATATTAATTGTAAACTGCCTTTTACTGTTAACTGTTTACTATGTCACTGGCCTTATTTTCCCAGTGACAAACTGTTCATATGAACTGACTAATCTGTCCATTTGAAAAACCCAATGGGTACCCACACCGAGGTCCAGGTTTGCAGGTTTAGGTTTTATGAGTGAGGCCAGTCTGCTGATGCACTCTGCAGTCCACAGTCCAACATGGAGAAAGAACCAGTGTCACGGGTGGTGGGTGAAGCCAGAGAAACTGGGCTACAGGAAATGCAATTCTTTCTTTGTTCCCTTGTTTCCAATATCTAGAGCCTGTTCTCCAGATTTTGAATGCAAGAATACGAAATACAATCCCGACAATGGCTATACAAACTTTGACAAATTTGGCTGGTCTTTTCTCGCCATGTTCCGGCTCATGACTCAAGATTCCTGGGAGAGACTTTATCAACAGGTTATCTAATTGTCTTTTCTCTCGGCTTCCCTATCTCTTATTTATCACTTTATCATTTATTTATAACCTAGCACTTATTGTTTCCCTTTATCATCTATTCTTCATCACTAACAGGTGTACTGTTGAATTCTGCTTTAGAAATTCTCTTAGAAACAGCAAAAAATTATAAATGTGACATTTGGAAGAAGAGCTAAAAAAACTCTTCTTCCTAGATATACTAGCCCTCTCCAGATTCCCTGTTGCTTGAATGTATCCTCTAGCTCTTTAGTTTTCATGTGGTATTACAAGTATTGCTGTTTCTATCGCCTTGTTTATTTTAAAGTACAAATACCGATGAGAAAGTCATAGCAAAATCACTGAGACTTTCATGGGAATATAGCTGACATACTGAGAGAGGGCATCAGGAGGTCCTGGGTGATTGGAGAGGCTGGTGCTGAGGGTAGCTGAACCAACAAATACTGAAGATCAGCTGCTGTGGGTGTGTCTTCCTTGAACTCTTGGTCACACCTTTTGGGAATAAGCTTCAGATATAAGCACATGCTCTGTTCTTTGCAGACCTTGCATTCCTCTGGGTGCTTCTCTGTCTTCTTCTTTGTGGTGGTCATCTTCCTGGGCTCTTTCTATCTGATTAACCTAACCCTGGCTGTTGTTACCATGGCGTATGAAGAACAGAACAGGAATGTAGCTGCTGAGACAGAGGCCAAAGAGAAGATGTTCCAGGAAGCCCAGAAGCTATTAAAGGAGGAAAAGGAGGTAGGGCTATGTGGGATTGGGCAATGTGTCTGTTTTATTGTTTGGCCATTCATCAAACTGGCATCCGATCTGCTTGTCTCATAGACAAGCCCTGCCTAAGTGGTGCAAGCCTCTTTGTCATATACTGCACCACACAGACATCCTGGCCTGAGACCTTCAGATTAACATGGTCATTACTTTTAGTCATGACCCTTTTCTTGGGTTTTTTGTCAGCCATGGTGAGCACTGGAGTCTCTTCCTTAGCTGCTACACCTTACCTGTTTGGAGTTTTGTGTGGGAAAGGAGAATGAGATGGAAGAGATTGATAGTGATTTGTGGGGTCAGCCCACAAACTGGGGACCTGGAGAACATGTCCAAAGTCCCAATTTAATGAAGTTATGAAGATCCTTATATACCCTAGCAAAGAAATGATTACAAATGAACTAATGAGAGCTAATCAGGAAGGAGGAACCTGATTTTAAGGTGCACATGACTTATATCAGAGGGTCAAGTGATAACAAGAGAATTTACCTGTGGAGGGAATCGCCATTTTCCTTTGGTCATATGTCTCTTGGGACATTTTAAAGAGGTTAGGAAGCTGTGTTACAAGTAAGAAGTGTACCAGAAGCCCTCTCTAGTATGCCAGAGAGGATGAGAAAGATAAAGGTATTCCTTTATCTAAGATAGCTCTCTTAACCTGCATCTATGCCCCATACTTAACTGTACACAGGAAGTACTTGGTGTGAACTAAACAAGCCCACAGACAGCACCAGGAGCTGCAGCCGAAGGTCCACTGGTGCTTTTCTAGAATTGAAGCCTCTCGCAGACTGACTCTGCCACTATTTCCTACTAAGGTATTCAGGTACTGGGCTCTGGAGAACAAGGCTAACATTGGTTCAGTGCTCATTGATCTTCTGAAGTGTCTGCCATCTGGGACAGATCCAAGTTTGCTGGCTATAGGATAAAATACACCTATGCATAAATCCAGGTGCTGCTCTAGATTTGCTAGTGGGAATATGGAGATGTTTGTGTTCAGGCTCTTTCCTTGAGCACATTTAAGAAGGTGATAATGGTGGCTCCACAGACAATAGCCAGGATCATCCCTTCCTTCTTGAAATTCCTGTCATATGTACAGGCCATTCTCATTGTTCCCCTGGTATCTTCATATTTTTCCAGTTCAATTCTAACAATTTTAGGATAAGAACCCTGATTTACATGCCTTCTGATCTTCCCTCCTCAAGATGTGTCATGGGAAACCATTGTAAGTGCTTAATATCTGCAACATCAGACATATACACTGAATGACCAACATACACTGGACTGTTAAGGGTCAGTGAAGCAGAGATATCAAAGAGTCAACCCTGACTTTGAGGACTATGACCTCTTCAGACAGACAGGACATGCTCTCCAAATAAAATAATGACAGAGCTAACACAGTCCATTAAAGTGAAGAGTAAGCTAAATGGTATGAGGCACCAAAAGCAAGGAGAGAATGAGTACTAAGTTCAAGGTCATTTGCATATTTTATGAAGCTTCTGGGGACTGTGAGGAAAGGTACAATCTGTTCATCAGTTGCTTTTGTTCACTTTCTAAGGCTTTGGTTGCCATGGGAATTGACAGAAGTTCACTTACTTCCCTTGAAACATCATCTTTTTCCCCAAAGAAGAAAAAGTTGTTTGGCAAGAAAAGGAAATCCTTCTTTATGAGAGAGTCTGGGAAGGACCAGATTCCAGGATCAGATTCTGAGGAAGATTCCCCCAAAAAGGCAAGTGTTGGCAGGAGGATTAGTGATATGATGATATTGCATCACAAAGGTCAAGTTATCAATATAGTTGAAAGGTGTAATTTATTAATTCACTCAATATTTTTTTTGTCCATTTGCATATACTGCTGACTGCTCCCACCCATGCCTCCACTCCCAGTTGTGTGTATTAATTTTGTTGTTAGCTTATTTTGACTTTTCCTCTTGGCCTTTTGTTTGTTTTATATATATTAGAGAAACCATCTGGTTTATGTCTTTTTCTTTCTAACTTATTTCTAATATGATTCCTTCTAGGTTCATCCATGTTATCTCAAATACATACAATTTATCATTTTTAATTTGATGAGTAATAGTCCATTGTGTATATATACCACATCTATTTCATCCATTCATCTGTTTTAGGACATGTGGGTTGTTTCCAACTAACATCTCTATAAAGTGTTGACCATGTTTACTGTCTGCTTGACACTGGGATAAGTATTAGGGATACATGAAGTATATAATGAAAATGCACTGTGAGCACTGATATGATCATCACTATGGGAGAATGGAGACAGCATTGGGGTTCCCCTCACAGCAAGCCAGTACAAGATCCCAGGAAGGAGAAGAGAAGAGAAGTAATACATTGGTGGAAAAACCGTCACTTTAGGTGCATTATTATAAAGACAGTTGGAGTTTAATCTCCTTTGTGTGAGGGAGCTAGAGTATTTATTTTTAAAAAGTTTACAGACTTTGGTCTATCATTGGTTAAAGACTGCTGGGGTCAGGAAACAATACTTTTCCCATATTTCTGACTTGTTCTTTGAGGTAGGTTTCCAGAGAAAGCCTTCAGATATGGCCCGAGGCCATATGTATTCGGCCAATAACATTTGATAGAGACGGCCAACCCTGATTACCAATGCCTTGGGGAAGAGAAGTAGACTGGGAAAGAGTTCCAGAGGAAGCAGTGTGCCTAAAAGAAAGGCTGAATTAAGCAAGTAAAAGGAAGAGTGGAGCACTACAGGTGGAGAGAACAGCGATTGCAAAGGCCAGGAAACAAAGAAAAGCTGAGGAGCATGACCCAGTAGTAAAGTAGCAAGTGTGTTCATGTCTATGCATGATAAGTGGGCATGGGGGGGGCAAGAGGCTGTAAGGGTAAGATGGAGGCTATCACAAAAGGCCTTGAAACAAGCTAAGGAGTTTACCAATGACACTGAGAGGAAGGAGTAGGCAACATTGACACATTTTAAGTAGAAGAATTAAATGATCAGATTTGTATTTTTTTCAATTCTGGGTACATCAAAGAATGGGATTAGAGTAATACAGGAATGGAGGCAACCAATTAAATTGTCACAGTAATCCAAGTAAGATGTGACAATGATTTTAACCAGGTTTAGGGCAGTGAGGATGAAGAGAGAGTAACAGATTACACTGATTTACAGAAGATAAAATTTTCAGTTAACTAATTTCAGTTAACTGCAAGACAAAGGGGATGATAATGGGAATGGTAGCTGACTAGATGGAGGCTAATTTATTGAGATAGGAAAGCAACATTTTCTGACGTAGGGAAAATGGTAAGATCAGTTTTTGACATACCAATTTTAAGTGTCTACTGACACTTATATTCCTACCCAAGCAGGAATATAATGCATAGGAAGTTGGATACGCAGAAAGAAAGACTTCGGGGACATGGCTACAGTGCAATAGAAAATATATAACCTGTCTTTGTCATTGAGATAGGGGACATTTGAACACATTATAGTTGTGGAGAAATCAGAAGAGGGGGAAATGTTGAAGATACAGGACAGGTAGCAATGGCCAGAGTCACTTTCTTGAGCTAGAAGCAGGGAGATTAAGCAGGTAGAAGGTGGGGTTGCCTGCCTAAGAATGGGACAGAGATGAATTTTCAGGGACCTTTGCAGAAGTAGATAGAAGTAGATATCTACTGCTTCGAGCAATTCACCAATGGAACAACAGGAAAGGATCTCATAGTATGAGATTATTTTGCTCTCAGACCACAGCGTATTGAACAGACTGCAAATATTTTTACAAATTTTGAAGACTTTTTCCTTATTTTGCACAGTACTGGACAAAGATCCAGAAGCCTCATGTAAAGTATCTTTTTCCTTTAACCAGGAGAGTTGAAGTAGTTATAGAAATACTACAGATTGTCCTTAGCCTAGTTTATTACAGAGGGGTAGTTCTTTCTGCAACCCTTGTCTGGACAGAACTTTTGAAAAATTTATCATTTTGGATGCTTGAGTTTTATGGATAGTTGAAAATTTGTGTTTTTAAACTCAAGAGAAGGGGGTAAGCAGAAAACAAACAAATAAATAAACTCCAGAGACTTCATAATTGTAGATAAGATGAGTCAGTAAACTTTGGGTATGCTTGAGATAGGGCTTGAAGTTTACCATACAGCTTTGTGACATTTATTTGACAGTTCTTTTTCTTTGGTGAATAGATTTAAAAGCTATTTAAGTTGTTCAAGGCACTTCAACACCAGGCCCCAGTCCACCTTTCTATGTTTTTCCCCCATTTCTGTCCCTGGCAAACATTGTTTTCAAATTAGTCCTTTATGCTTTTATAGTCTGAATCATTGTTCCTAAGTTCTTGTGAAATGTGTTCACTCTTTGTTGACAACAAACAAATCACAAAGAAAAAGAAAACTCTGTAGGTAGGATTCTAGAAATGTATATATATGTAAGAAATATGAATGGTCAAGCTCTGTTTCTTTCATTAAATGTGAAATAAGAAAAGCGAACACTTAGCATGATATAAAGCTGACGTGAGTGAACTATACAAAATAATGAATATGTTCATTGCATGTGGCATTGAAATAAAATCATTCGTGAAGTTTTGAGGTAAGTCAGTTCAGGGTTTCTCTGTGTCAGCACCTTCCCTTAAAAATTATACTGTGCCTTTTCTTACAGCCACCCCTCCTAGAGCAAACCAAGAGACTCTCTCAGAACTTGTCAGCAGACTGCCCTGATGAGCTTGGTGACCCCTTCCAGAGACAGAGGGCATTGAGTGCTGTCAGCATCCTTACCATCACCATGCATGGTAAATCCTTCCTTCCAGCCTAAGGGAGCCCCATTTTAGTGATATCCATTCTCTCCTCTCCAGCCCCTCACAAAGCCTTCTGCAATCCACTGTACTTTTGTGAGGGATTTCCTATTTGCATGTGAGTAGAGTGAGTTAAAAGAAGCAGGCTGTTTCTGGAGGCCCACCCTGAGTTGGCATTTGGGTAGTGATCAGAATTAGTTCAGTTTGAATTGGGAAGGGACTTGGAACCAAAAGTACAGATAAAATCCTCTTTAGTCATATGGTCTCAGAAGATCTCAGTGACAACAATATAGAGTCAAAGAAGAGAAGACAGATATATCCAGTAGGTGAGAGACAGCATTAAAGTTGGAGTTAGAAAATTGACATGGAGAATAAAAATCTCTATAAACATCCTGGAAACCGTGAATGGGTCTGACTGGCAGTAAGTAAGAGGGACCCAACCCAGGAGTTAGTGTCCTAAGGTGGGACTCTGGTCACTGCAAAGATGGGTCAAATGTGTCCTTTAACATTTTGAGTCTATTGTATCACATCATTTGTCCTGAATCTCTTTAAAATATTGTATAGCTTCTTTATGACCTGAACTCAACCAGCTAATAGAATGTCTTTTGTTTTAATGCTTATAGATGTCCCTGCCTGAATGTCTCCTTCCCTTTAGCCTTAGTTGTTCCTAGTTACCTCTGTTAGAATGAATACCATAGTCCTCTTGAGTGAACATAATTGGGGCTCATGTTCTCTCTCATGGGTCATAAACAGTCAGTATTGACTTACTTCCTCATTTGTATTTTTTGATAGTGGAACTAAGTTCCCAAATGCGCCATACAAAATATTAAGACTTGATATAACTGACAGTACCACGTGGTAGATGTATGTGGGAAAACTTTAGGACACCCCAGTATCTCATGTTGTTTTGCAAGAGACTAGGAAAGAGGAAGAAATACACTCAGGCAAAGAACAGCCAAACTGGTTCAGAGTTAATATCTCAACTGTTCTTTTACTCTTCTCCAGAACAAGAAAAATCACAGGAACCTTGTCTCTCTTGTGGGGAAAACCTGGCATACAAATATCTCGTGTGGGACTGTAGCCCCCAGTGGCTAGCCATTAAAAAGGTCCTAAGAATTGTGATGACCGACCCCTTCACTGAGCTGGCCATCACCATTGGCATCATCATCAACACTCTCTTCTTGGCCATGGAACATCACCAAATGGATGATAATTGGGAGAAAATGCTGGAAACAGGGAATTTGGTAACCTTAGGTTTTTCAGCTTTGGATCAAGCTTTGGATTATAAATCTTTCAGAGTCTAAATATTTTGTCAATTAACCTAATCTAACTTAGGTCTTTGATCACAAGTAGAATAGAGAGAAAAGATAACTGTCAAAATTTTATTTTTATCCAGGTCAGTATTAGCTCTCTAATATAAGTTGTCTAGTCATCCAGTGGTAAGTAGTCACCTTATACCACTGAAATCTTATCCAAATTACTTAATTAGTTTGTGAGTTAAATGTCTTACTGGAATATCAATCCCTTTCTTCTAAAATTTTATTTCATATTCCCAATGTAAAAAGCAATAAATGATTTTTTAATTTTAAAAATAAGGAGAAATATAAATAAGATGAAAGAAGAAAACTACTACTGGCAAAGATGACCATTATTGACAATGTAGAATATTTTTAGACAGTATACAGATTTACCTCATTTTATTACACTTCACAGATTCTGAGTTTTTATCTTTTTTTAGTGTTTAATGGGTTTTATTTATTTAATTGCTTTTTATTTGGCATATATATTTATTTATATCATTATATACCCTGAAGCTCTCCCATGCATCACTTGTGTTTGTGTTTTTGGTATTTCTTTGATACAGAATTTTTTATGATTTGTAGCTTTTTGTCAACCCTGAGCCAAGCAACCTATTTTTTTCTCCAAAAGCATGAGCTCATTTCTTGTCTTTGTCATACTTTATTTACTTGTACAGCATTCCAGACTTTTTCATTATTATTATATCTATTGTGGTGATCTGTGATGTTATTATCTGTGATATTGTGATCTGATGTTATTCTCATTATTTGAGGGACATAATGAACTGTATACACATAAGATAGTGAACTCAACCAATAATTATATGTGTTCTGAATGCACTAACAGCTATCCAGTTGTCAACCCCTTTCCTCTCTTTGGGCCCTCATTTCCTGAGACACAATAACATTGAATTAAGTCAATTAATAACCCTACAGTGGCCTCTGAGTGTTCAAGTAAAAGGAAGAGGCACATGTCTCTCACATTTAGTAGAACGTTCAAAACAATTAAGCTTTGTGAGAAAGGCATATTGAAAGCCGAGATGGGCTGAAAACTGGGTCTCTGTGCCAAACAGTGAGACAAGTTGTGAGTGAAAAGGAAAAGTTCTTAAGGGTGCTATTCCAGTGACAACATGTAAGATAAGAAAGCGAAATAGCTTTCTTTCTGATATGGAGAAGGTTTTAGTATTCTGTGTAGAAGATCAAACTAATCTCCACAACACCTATTCAGGACAAGGCCCTTGCTCTCTTCAATTTTGTGAAGGCTGAGAAATGGGAGGAGGAAAGGTTGGAAGCTAGCAGAGCTTGTTTCATGAGATTAAAGGGAAGAAGCCATCTTCATGACAGTAAGTGCAAGGTAAAGCCGCCAGTGCTGATGCAGAAGCCAGTTATCCAGAAGATTGAGATAAGATCCTGAGGAAGGTGATTATACTAAAGAATAGATTTTCAGTGTAGATGCAGCATCCTGAGATTGGAGAAGATACCATCTAGGATTTGTATAGTTAGAAAGGAGAAGTCAGTGCCGCCTGGCTTCAGAGTTTCAAAAAAATAGGTTATTTCTCTTATAAAGGCCTCATGGACTTGAAATCCAAGCCAGTGTCCATTTACTATTCTAAAAATCCTAGGACTTTTGAGAATTATATTGCACATACTCTGATTGTGCTCTATAATGCACCCACAAAACCTGGGTGACAGCACAGCTTTTTACCACATGGCTTACTGAATATTTTATGTTGACTATTGAGACCTACTGAAGACTTCAGAAAAGAGATTCCTTTCAAAATATGACTGCTCATTGACAAGACATCTGGTCACCCTAAAGCTTTGCTGGAGATTTTCAAGGAGGTGAATGTTGTTTTCATGCCTGACAACACAACTTCCGTTGTGTAGAACATGGATAAAGGAGTCATTTTGACATTCAAGTCCAGTTGTTATTTAAGAAATACATTTTGTAAGACTATAATTGATACAGTAGTGGTTCCTCACTGGACCTGGGCAAAGTTCATTGAAAACATTCAGAAAAAGATTTATCTTTCTAAATGTCATTATGGGCATTCATGTTCACGGGAGAAATCAAAAGATCAATAGTAACATGAGTTTGGAAGAAGTTGATTGCAACTCATATTGAGGGTTTAAGGCTTCAGTGGAGTGAACGATTGGATGTGGTAGACACAGCAAGAGAATTAGAATCAAAAGTAAAGCCTGAAGATGTGACTGAATTGTTAAAGCTCAGGATCAAACTTGAGTGGATGAGGCATGGCTTCTTAAGAATGTGCAAAGAGGGCTGGGCACAGTGGGGCATGCCTTTAATTGCAGCCTATGAAACCTGAGGCCGAGGCTAGAAATCGCTTGAGTCCATGGGTTTGAGAACTTCCCAGGACAACATAGCAAGACCTAGTCTCAAAAAATAGCTGAGTGTGGTGGCACATGCCTGTAATCCTAGCTACCTGGGAGGCTGAGGCTGAGGATCTCTTGAATCCATGGTACCCCAGGCAATAGGAGCCTGTGGTTCCCTGGGCAACACAACGAGACCTAGTCTCAAAAAAAAAAAAAAAGAAAAGAAAAAAAGAATGTGCAAAGAAAGTGGTTTCTTGCGATGGAATCTACTCTTGATGAAGACACTATGAATATCATGAAAGAGATAACAGGATTTTAAATTTTATGTTTTTGGTTGATAAAACAGTAGTGGAGTTTTATCACTGACTACAATTTTGAAAGTTCTAGAGGGTCAAATCCATCGAATGGTTTATTTTTTAAAATTTTTTTTCCATCGAATGGTATTTTACAGTCAGAAGCTGATTGGTGGAGTGACATTCCATCATACTCTCCAGAGGCAAGAGACAGAGAGACATTGTTGGTGTCTGAGTACATAGGCAATAGACACAGACAATTCTGGGGAATTGATGAGCAACATGCAGACCATATAACCTATGCTTCCATTCGATGTGCTCCATTCCCTGGACATGCAATACAAAGGGGACAGCCACCAGAGCAAGGCCCTAGAGCCAATGGAGGAAGGCCTAAGAATCTTGAGTTCCAAAGAATGGATCTAAACCTACCATTATGGTGAATGGATCAGGAGCAGGTAGTTTTGTGGAACTAGATTTTTTTCATCAGGGCTTCTTGATTCAGGGGAATACACTGAGTTGCCAAGAATCTATAAATAGCAACTGAGTTAGATGGGCAAATCAGAGGTACCAATGCATCCAGAGATCCTTTCAAGATAGACACCAAAGACTGAAGGGGATGGGAATGGGGGTGGATCACAGGGAATGAGCACGAGTTTAGCACAACTAAGATGTGCAGTCCTACATGCTTTAGGTACTCGTTGTGGCATTGAGCAAGGGTAGATTGTAATGCTTAAAGGGGAAAGGTAGATGTAAGCTTTGGCTTTTCTTTGCTATGATTGATTCCTTTTTATTTGCCTATCTTGGATTTATTTTTATTTATTTAACTTGTATATTCTAGAGATTTCAGAAGCAAAATTTAAGTTACTGAATTATTATAAAGACATCATTTGCTACTTTTAATAAAGGAATTTGATCACTTATGCATTTTTTTTCTTTTTCAGAACTGTAGAGAGTCTTTTAGCTAACATCATAAAAACTTTAGTCTTTTTATATTACATTATTTTCATATTATCATTTTCCTTCATCTGTGTGTATGTGATAAAGAATATGCTGTTTGTTATGAAAAAATTCTTTGTTTCACATCCTGCAAAGATATAGACGATAAATTTAGTTTTGAATTTGGCTATGACTTATTCAATATTTTGCAAATGTCTTATGTCTGTCTTTAACCGTTGAAGATAAAAAATAAAAAATTTTATTTTTGCCTATGGAAGATACATCATTTAGCTCTTTCTGCAACCCTGCACTTCCCTTTAATTTTTTGAAATTTGTTCTACAGTGATGAGTCCCTCCCTTCTGAGGGAGTTTTAGGATGATATTCCAAATACCTGATCATTTTTTCAACCATAACCAATCTAGATTTTATCTAAATTTTTTCTTATTTCTTGACATTCCCTTTCACTCTGCTACTTGCCAAGAAGCCAACATTGCATTCTTTTCAACAGATTGGGAATTAATATTTATTCACTCTCCTGAGAAGCAGCTGTGAGTTTTGTCCCATTGGAATGGGCACCTTGGAGGTGGGTGGAGAAAGGAGCAGAGGCAGAGTGACATTCTTTTTCAAAGACTTTAGAGAATGTTGTACCAATCATAATAACCCAAGTTATTTCTCTGTAACCTCTGCAATTCCCTTGAACTATTCTTAGGAGCATATTACTAAGGAGAGGTAGCTTTCTTTTCTCATTCTTCTTTATCTCATTGTAGGTTTTCACTGCCATTTTTTTGGCAGAAATGTTCCTAAAAATCATTGCACTTGATCCCTATCACTACTTTCGCCGAGGCTGGAACATTTTTGACTGCGTTGTTGCTCTTCTAAGTTTTGCAGATGTGATTTACAATAAAGTTTCAAAAGAAAGAATACCATACTTCCGTTCTTTAAGAGTGGTAAGGCACTTACTTTCTTATTTTACAAAATAACTTAGCTGCTAGAATTGAAAAGAATCTTGAATGAATTCAGTGGCTATTTCGGGTTAACTTTTAACTTCTCTTAACCAGAGAGCCAAAAACTGCACTCCTCCTCTCCCACCTAGGTCTTTAGTACCACACATCCTCTCAGCTGAACCTCTCCTCCATCCCCAAAATGATACTTTCAGTAGTTTGATTCGAAATTGTGTCTTCTGGTGTCAGGACTCTGCTGCCTGCATGGTGTAGACCCTTTCCAGTGCTCTGTCCCCTCATATAACCCTAAGCCTGGCACACTCTCATCTGTTCAACAGGGTAGGTGAAGACTCCAGGGCCCAGCAAAAGGGCAGGAGTTGCCTCACAAAGTGGCCAGCACCCCACCTCCTGCTCTACAGTCTTTACCCTCCATCCGCTAACCACTGAAGGCATGCAGAACAGCTGATATTAGCTGATCGAGGAAAGACTGTTCTTTCAAAGATGAGGAAAGCCCTGTCTTCAAGGAGTTTGCAGTCCAGAGAGGATATAATTTGGGGTCAGAAATGACCATTATTTAAAGTAGAAAGTGACAGAACCCCTGAGATATACAAAAAGCTGCAGAGAAATCACATCAAACAAGGAGTTGAAAACTGGCCAGGTGACCCTTTGTCCTTTTTCAAAGATTTTCTTTTTCTTTTCTTTTTTTGGGGGGTGGGGATGGGGGCATGGATAGGATTTCCAGGTCTATAGAGAAGTTCACTTGGTTCAGTTATTTAAGTGTACATCTTGTACTCGGGATAAACTTGAAGATCACACTGCTCAAAGTCAGGTGTTTATTGGGCTGCTCTCCTAAGGTTTCACTGGTACTCAGGTGAGCGAAATTACTTTAGCTTTGTGATTGTTTAGGTGTATTATAGTCACTCTTAGAGCTGAGGAGAGCTGAGGCATTGTCTATGTTTGAAAACAAAACTGCTGTTTTTCTCTTTGATGCCCTGGGCATGGGCACCCCTCTGAATAAACAGCAGTTGTCCTTCCCTTGGCAGCCTAAATCTTACCTCACTGCAGTATTATTACTCCAAAATAGTTGATACTAAACAGAATTGTACTTTGGCATAAAACCATTGCTTTACACTGAAAGTTCATATAAGAAATAATGTATGAGACTAGTTGCTGAGTGTTCTCCAAGGTTGTTGTCTTCTACGAGGACTATAATGTTTCACAGAGAAAATTTTCCTTTGGTTAAAAGGTGTGTGTTTTGAGTAGCTGGTTGTCTTTCCTGTCCTGAGTACAAACATCCTACTACTCTCACCACTGTTATAAAATTTAGATTCAAAACTTGCGACCTGAACATTGTAATGCAGGAGTTAGCACCATTTTTCTGTAAAAGGCTAGAAGATAAATATTTTCCAGTCATCTGGTGTCTGTTGACACAGCTCAGCTTTGCCATTGTAACACAGAGGTGGCCAGAGACATTCAAAATGGAATTGTGTAGGTGTGTTCAAATAAAATTTTATTTCAAGATGTAGAAATTTGAACTTCTTTCAGCTATCATATGTATCTATCTTTTGATTATTTCCCAACCATTTATAAATCAAAATCACAACGGTCTGGATTTGCCCCTCGAGTCAGAGTTTTTACCCCTGATAAATTATATAGGGATCTCAAATACTCACTTTATTTAAGTAAGTGCCACCCATCATAACCCCAAAGCCTTGTCATTAAAAAAAATAGAACAAGATATTTCCATATGTAAAAGCACAGTTGAGTGTTAGCTTGGAACAGGGTGTGGGCATACAAAGGTCTTTGAGAGTTAAAGATGTTGAGGTTTGGGAGCATGTCATTTGCTTTCTAGCTGAACAGATGGGATCTGCCTATAACTGATTCTTTCTTTCTTTCTTTCTTTCTTTCTTTCTTTCTTTCTTTCTTTCTTTTTTTCTGTTTATTTTCTGTTTTTATAGCTGAGAGTCTTCAAGTTAGCTAAATCCTGGCCAACGTTGAACACATTGATTAAGATAATTGGCCATTCTGTTGGAGCCCTGGGAAATCTGACTGTGGTCCTGACCATTGTGGTCTTTATTTTCTCAGTAGTCAGCATGCAGCTTTTTGGCTCTAAGTTCAATGCCAGAAAAAAAAACTGTACCTCTTCGCATTTGTGTTCACGACGCTGGCACATGGGAGACTTCTACCATTCCTTCCTGGTGGTATTCCGTATCCTCTGTGGGGAATGGATCGAAAACATGTGGGAATGTATGAATGTGGATAGTAAACCACTGTGCATTATTGTCTTTCTATCCATCATGGTGATAGGAAAACTTGTGGTGAGTGTCTCAGTTTTCCTTTTTTTAAGAATTGAATGGAAAAAAATGCATTAGCTTCTTTTGTAATGTTTCACTAGTGAAAACTGTAATTACAAATACACTGTACATGTACTATTTTATCATTAAAATCCTGCATTTAATTTGGTTTGAGGAAAGTCTGATAGGCATGAAATACAACCTCTTGTCACATAGCTCCCATGTCATGTTGCACCCATGTCCTGTGGCACCCATGTTGATGCCCCCATACGTATTCTAGTCCAGATGGTTTAAGATAAGCACATTGTCTTTGTCAGTTTGTTTGACTGTAGTAGAAGTTTGTGATTTGATTTGGTCAATAAGGTATAAAGTAATATCCACTGGGAAAGGCTTCTTGTTCTAAAAGAAATAATAGAAGAAGGAATGAAGAACAAATGGTCCTTTTACTGCTTCTTGACTTTATTATGCCCATGACTTCTGGTACAACTGCAAATGTTGCAGGCACAAGAACTGGCCTAAGACAAAGGTATCACTAAGAAAGGTTGAGTGAAAAGGTGGAACCAACCTTAATATCTTTGTGTCATAATTAGTCCCTTGTTCTATTTGCAAGCTTTTTGTTACTTTTTTTATGTTGTGAAAGCTACCTTGAACCTGTTATTTGCAGCTGGAAACAAATATTTTTGGTGAGGCTAACTGGGTGTCCACCAGTGAGGGTATGATGAGACACACCTGAGCATCTTCAGATGTGGATTACTCAGGATCTTTAGAATTGAGTTGGTGTTAGAGTGTATATATGATTAGCCATCCATACATAATAACTTTATTCTAAGTACCTAAGAAAAGATGTAGATTAACAGTAATGATACAAAAAAAAAGAGAGAGAACTCCCAATCAGAGAGGAAAAGCAACACTAAGAAGACAAAGTGCTTGAGAAGGGCACTTAAGAGGCAAGAGGAACTAATTCTAATTAGAGAAGAGATTGAGCCTATGTTCAGTGTTGAAAATTCTCTTGGTAAAGCTGAGGAAGAGTGACTCCATCATCCACACCCACAAGCACTCCTCTCTGAAAGCTGCATGGCTTTTGAGCGGTAAGAGCCACAAAAGAATTTGAGGAGGTAAAATTGTTGAGCTGGAGGATGTGTAAGCCAAATTCCAAGAGGGAAGATGTTGGGTTGATCTGAATTTAAAGTGATATTAGCTTCAACAGAAGGGTTGCAGATTTGGTCAATACCCCTCTGGCTTAGCCCTAATACCTTTAAGAGGTTAGGACAGCAGGATACAATAGCTTTCAGAAAGCACATATCTCTCTAATTACACAGACTACAGAAGATTCTGCCACTGTCTTAGATATCAGAGCCATATCCCTTTGAGAAATTATAGTAAAATCCAAATCTGGTTGATCCCCAAGCCACAAGGCTACACTGTTTTGCTTTTCCCTGACCAGTGTCTATACTAGATGCTGTTTATACGTAAATAAACTAGATTTAGCTGCTGGCATCTTTTTCATATTTTTCCCTGTCTTATCTTAATGTTTCTATTACTTCTCAAACCTCCCTTCCTTTTACTTATTTTGTAAATGAATTTCCTTGAGAGACAGGTCATAAAACTCTTCTTTGACTTTGTTTTGGGTCTTGGGGGGAAAATTGTTGTGGAAAGCAATTTATTCTTTCCTCTACTAGCTTTTCTATTTTCCTTGTGCTCCCCAACGCTATCTTGTTCTCTCCTGTCCTCCCTTCCCCTACATCCAGGTGCTCAACCTCTTCATTGCCTTGCTGCTCAATTCCTTCAGCAACGAGGAGAGAGGCCCAGAAGACGCCAATAAAACCAAAGTCCAGTTAGCTCTGGATCGGTTCCATCGGGCTTTTTGTTTTGTGATAAATGCTCTTAAGCATTTTTGTTGCAAGTGGTGCAGGAAGCAAAATTTATCAAAGCATACCAAGGTGACAGGAGGCCCTGCTGTAGAGGAGAAAACCATTCCTCTGGCCACAGAGATAAGAGAAAGCCCAGTTGATTTGTTTGCAGCAACGAATTTGAGTGCTGGCCAGGACTGGATTTGGTTGGCTCCACTTGCAGAGGAAGAAGATGATGCTGAATATCCTAATGAACATAATTTTCCGCCTATCACACAACCTCATGCTGGAGAACAGGTACGAAGGCTCACACATGGGCTTACAGATCATAGAAAGCTGGAGTTGCCATAAAACACTGGTTGTCTGTTTCATTTTGAACACTATGTAAGGGTATAAGAGATGGTGACTGCCTCATACTATCCACATGAGCTTCCCAGGGTTGGTTCTAGTCATTGCCCTGCACTGTGACACACAGATTGGACAGAAGTCAGAGTGGGCTGGGCAACAAGGGAAATGGGGGCCTTTGTTTGAGCCCTTTGAAGAAGTTTGGATTGTCTAAAAGGCAAGGAAAGGAAATGTGGAAAGTGAAATGAATAGCATAGAGACAATGGTGGAACAAACTTGGTGTCTGCAGGGACCAGTGGAAAGTAGTGAGAGGTGAGACCTGTCAGAGAGCAGGAGAGTAATGGATGCTCAAATAGACTGCTTCAGACTTTATCCCGAATGCAGCAGGGCTATTTGTACAGTCTTGAATTTTCCAAAGTGGTGACAGTCACCAGCTTTGTAGAGGAGTTGCGATTTCTCTGCATCCTTGCCAGTGTTCAATGTTGCCAGTCTTTAATTTCAAGTGTTCTAGTGAGTTTGTAGTGGTTTTACTTTTTATTTCATTGATAATATTGGACATCTTTGCTATACATCTGTTAGCCATTTATCTGTCATAGTTGGTGAAATGCCTAGTGTCCATTTTCACTCAGAGATTTGATTTCCTGTTATTTAGTTGTAATAACTGATTAGATATTTGATGTTAGTCCTGTATCTGGTATGTATATTGCACATATTTTCTGTATTGCACCTTTTATTTTGTTAATAGTATCTTTCAGTGAGCAGAAGGTTTATATTTTGATGAAGTATAATTTATCAGTATGACTTATATGGTTTATGTGTTTGGTTCCATTCTAAAATATCTTCGTATAACTCAAAGTTGTGAAAATGTCTGAATATGTTTTCTTTGATAGTTTTATAGCTTGAACTCTTAGGTTCTCAGGGCCATGATCCATCAAAATTTATTTTTTGTATATAGAAGTTTTATATATTTTCCCATATATGCATATATAGGTGCACACACACACACACACACAAAGTGATTCTAGTACCATAAGTAAAAGGACTACTTGTTTTTCATTGAATCAGCTTGATATCTTTTGTCAAAAATCATTCAACTCTATCTATCTATCTATCTATCTATCTATCTATCTATCTGTCTGTCTGTCTGTCTGTCTGTCTGTCTGTCTGTCTGTCTGTCTGTCTGTCTGTCTGTCTCTGTCCATTCATCCATCTAGATGTCTTTTTAGTGATGCTTAATTCTGTTTTGTTCATCTATGCTTCTAGTTTATACCATATCATATTGTCACCATTACTGTAGATTTAGGTTAGCTTTGAAAACAGGTTTTGTAACTTTATTCTTTATTAAACTTGTTTTGATTGTTGTTGGTCTTCTACCATTTCCTAATGCATTTTAAAATCAGTTTGTTGACATTTCATACACATTCACAAAGATGCTGGGATTTTGTTTGGTTTTGCATTGAATATGAAGAGAGTATTGCAGATAATTGACATCTTAACATCTTTGAGTCTTCTGTCTTATATCTACTTGTTTAGAGCTTTTGAAAAATTTCTTAGCACATCTATTTTTCAGTATATAAGTCTTGTCTTACTTGGTTAAATTTATCACCTGTTTGCTAATGTATTTATGCTATTGTATATGTAAATTTTAGAATTTCAATTTCTGAATATTTGTTATTAATACAAAATTGTTATTGACTTTTGTATATTGATTTTGTATCCTACAATTTTAAGAAACTATTAGAATAGTATTTTTGAGGGTAGATTCCTTAGACTTCTCTGTACATGCAATTATATCATCTATAAAGAGTTTTTCTTTTTATCTCCAATCTTTATGGTTTTTATCCTTATCATATCTTTTTGATTAAGACTTTCACTATAATGTTGAGTGAGAACTGTAGTAATGTATACTTTGCCTTGCTTCTGACCTTAAGTAGAAATAAAATCTTTCACCACTCTCATGTTGGAAATTCCTTTTAGTCCTAGTTTGCTGGGATAGTGTTTTTATTTTTATTTATTTATTTTAAAAAATACTTTATTTATATATGAATTTCACATCTCTGTGATCTCTGGGGTTCACCCCCCCTCCCTGACTGTTCCCATCCTGTTCCATCAGCCCCTCCCCCCCACGTTGTGTACTTCAATTTGGTTGTTGGCTTGTTTTGACTTTTCTTCATGGATTTTTGTTTATCTTTCCCATGTCGCATATAGCAGTGAAACCATTTGGTTTCTGTTTTATTCTTTTTCACTTGTTTCTGCTAATATGAATTCTTCTAAGTCCATCCATGTTATCATAAAATCGTCTAATTTGTCGTTTTTAATTGATGAGTAATATTCCATTGTGTATATATACATCTTTTTCATTCAGTCATCTGTTTTGGGACATTTCAGTTGCTTTCATGTCCTTGCAATTATAAATAGTGCTGCAATAAACATCTGAGTACAGGTGTCCCTTTGTACCCACATTGAAGTCATCTTTGGGTAAATTCCCAGGAGAGCAATTGCTGAGTCAAATGGTAGTTCCATTTTCATTAATTTGAGGGCCCTCCATACAGCTTTCCATAGAGGATGGACCAGTTTACATTCCCACCAGCAGTGTAAGAGTGTCCCCTTCTCTCCACATCCTCACCAGTACCTGTTGTTGCCTGTTCTTTGGATGTGAGTCATTCTTACTGGTGTAAGGTGGTATTTCATTGTGGTTTTGATTTGCATTTCCCTTATTGCTAGTGATGTTGAGCAATTCTTCATGTGCCTGTTGGCCATTTGTATTTCCTCTTTGGAGAAGTTTCTTTTTATTTCTTCTCCCCATTTTATGATTGGTCTTCTTGTTTTGCATTTGTTTAATTGTGTGAGTTCCTTGTGGATCTTCGTTATTAAACCCTTATCACTCTTGTGGAGGGCAAAAATTTTTTCCCATTCAGTTGGGCTTGTTTTAGTTTTTTTCTGTTGTCTCTTTTGCTGTACAGAAGCTTTTTAGTTTGATGTAGTCCCATCTGTTTATGTTTTCCTTCAATTTTTTGCCATCAGTAGATTTTTCCAGAAAGGGGTTTCTGAATTATACTTCCTGGAGGGTTTTTCACAAGTTGTTTACTATGTATGTTATGGTTTCAGGTGTGACATTTAAATCTTTTTTCCATTTTGACTTGGTTTTTGTACAAGGTGTGAGGATGTTGTTTTGGTCCATTTTTTTTGCAGGTCTTAGTCCAATTTTCCTAGCACAATTTATTGAAGAGGTATCTTTGTTCCAATGTAAGTTTTTCTCCCTTTGTCAAAGATTAGTTGACTATATATATGTGGTTTTATTTCCGAGCACTCAATTCTATACCATTGGTCTGATTGTTGTTGTACCAGTTTTGTACTGTTTTAATTATTATGGCTTTGTAGTATAACTTGAGGTCTGGGATAGTTGGCCCCCCATTCTCTCTTTTTTTGGACAGGAGGCTTTTTGATATTCGAGGTCTTTTGTTATTCCATATGAACTTCTGTAATTGTTTTTCTATCTCTTTAAAAATGTCATTGGAATTTTTATAGGAATTGCATTGAATCTGTAGATTGCTTTTGGCAGAATGGCCATTTTGATGATGCTAATTCTTCCAATCCCTGAGCAGGGAATGTCTTTCCATTTCCTGAGTGTTTTTTTGTTTTTGTTTTTGTTTTTTTGAAATTATTTTTATATGTTGAATTTTTTGAAATGCATTTTCTGGTTTTTTTTTTTAATATTAGCTTACATGGCTTGCTTGGGTTATTCACCTTGGTTATGGTATATTATCCATTCATATATATTTGCATTCAACATGTTGACATTTTATTAAAGACATTTCCTTTTTAGTTTTTTTCCCCTTGTGATATGTCTTCCTGGTTTTGGTATCAGGTTAATATGGACCTGTTTACATAAGCTGAGAAAATTGCAGTCAAAAATGTGACCTATTGAAAAGCGTGACCTATTCTGTGCTCTCATTTCTGTTCAAAACATACGTGTTTCTGTTTTTATTCCAGTACCAAGCTATTTTGGTTGCTATTATTTTATAGTATTGTTTGAAGTTGGGTAGCATCCTATCTCCATTTTTTCCTTTTTTTTTTCCTCAGGATCATCTTGGGGGAGTCTTTTGTAACTCCAAAAGATATAAACTTTCTGTTATTAATGTTTTATTTCTGTGAAGTATATTATTGGTGGTTTGGTAAAGATTGCATTAAATCTGTTTTGCTTAAGACAAAAAGGCCACTTAAACCATATTTATTCTTCCAATCCATTAGCTTAGACTGACATTCCATTTTGGTCTCTTCTTCAATTTTTCAACAAGTATTATAGTTTTTTTAGTATATAGATCTTCATCTCCTTAGTTAAATTTATTCTCAGGTATTTTATTCTTTTTAGCACACTTATAAACAGGATTGTTTTCTTAGTTACTCTTTCTGATGATTTATTGTTTCAATATAGAAATGCAACTAATATATTGATTTTATATATTGATTTTGTAGACTGCAACTTATTTTATTATGTCTAATAGTTTTTTTATGAAGTCTTTAGGTTTTGTATGTATAAAATCACATTATCAATAAACAGTGACAGTTTTACTTCTTTCTTCCTTTTTACTTCTTTTTCTTGTCTAATTTCTCTGTTTAGGACTTCTGGCACTATGTGTAATAGTGTTGACAGTGGGCCCCCTTGTCTTATTCCTGACCACAGATGAAATATTTTCAGTTTCTCACCATTGAATATGATGCTATGTTTGTGTTTGTCATATATTGTTTTTATTATTTTGAAGTATTTTCATCTAGATCAATTTTATTGTGAGTTTTCACCATAATTAGGAGTTGAAACTTGTCAAATGCTTTTCTCATCTACTGAGATGATCATGTTTTGTTGTAAAGTAAATTGTATAAGAAGACAATTTATTCCACTCTGGGCTTTTCTGTATCAGAGCTATGAATTTCATCCAGATACCAGAAAACCCACCAGTCCAGGAGGCCAAAGTCTGGAAGTTGATGCTTCTCAGCCAGTGCAGGATCCCCAAAAGGTAATTTTTCTAAGGGGTTCCCTGATGGAACACATGACTCACTCTTAGACCTACTCCAAGATAGCCAGTATGGAAAAGTATTAAGTTTAACATAGAACAGAGTAGTAGAATCTTATCATATACAAAGATCTAAACCAGGGTTTCTTAACAAAGATAAGTTTAGATACAAAGATCTAAACGCTTCACTATGACATTTAGGGTAGAATTGTTCTTTGTTATGGCAGCCTGTTCTGTGCATAGTAGGCTATCTAGCAGCATCCCTGGCCTTTATCTATTAGGTGACAGGATTATTCCCCATTGTGAAAATTAAAAATTTTGGTAGTCAATTCCAGAATGTCTCTTAGAAGTAAAAATCAATAAGAATCATTGGTGTAGAACAATTATATCAGAGTTGAATTTTAAAATTACCTTATTTCTTATTGAGATAACGTTGGTTTACAACACTGTATATGATTTAGGAGTAGAGGTTCCTACCTCTTCAGATAAATGTTACTATACTACACGCCCACCACCAAATCCTTTACTCCTCCCTGTCTTCCCCACTCCTGTCTTTCCCATCTGAATATCAGGGATTTAGACTGTTGAAAATTATCCTCTCAGGAAAGCAGCTTTCTTCTCAGCACCTGATTTCACTCTTCAGGGTTAGACAGTCGATCAGGGTTATGATTTGTAGGGAGGGAAATTTTAAACTACTCTGTCTTACTATTCCTTGCCTTTACACTCAACTAAGGGTGAGAAATTAGAATTCTTTCCTGAAGTCAGGGCTGGTCAGATCATTTAAGTCAGGGCCCAATAAGTGGACACTTTCATGATACCTCTCAAACTTAGAAACCCTCGCTTAGCTTGTTTCATTCCTTAATAAGTCATGCCAGGAAACATTAAGCACTACCAGGAGAGAGAGGGCTTTGATAAGTGACTCCCTTTTGTCTTTCTTCTTTCTTCTGTTATGTAGAAGCTTGATGCTATCAGTGTATATTCGGAATGTAGTACAATTGATCTACAGAATCCCTTTGGGCATGTACATGAAATGACTCCCAAAAAGACACCAGGAAGATGTTTGCCCAAAGGTAAGTGGCAGTATTCCTGCACCTGTATCACAGAATATTTGGATGAGGTTCTGTTATTTTTAGAGTTTTGTGAATTTACTAGATGCCTTCTTACCACATCAACTGAAGACAGAAGTAAAGAAAGGTTACCCATTAGCTCTTGGAGTTAAAGGTAAAAGGGATTCTAGGAAATTCTTTATTCATGTGGGCTCAGTTTACATAGTCCAACAACCATGATAGAAAGCATAGAAAAGGTTTCTGGAAATCCCACTGGATTGATACATCTACCACTTTATCTAGTTCATTGTCAAGATGTACTTGAAGTCATAGATGAAGAATGCTTGATTATAAGTCCAGACTCCTAATTTACTCCAAAACACTTTCCTCTGGAGGCAGAATAACATTGTGTTGTGTGTGCTGGAGCCACATGCCTGTGTATAAATTCTGGTCTCTTTACTTACTTATGACTTATTCAACTTACTTAACCTCTCTGAGCATCATGTATAAAATAGGTATTATAATAGTAACTACTACAAAGTGTTGTTGTGGGTATTAAATGAGTGACTGCAAGTCATTTACAAAAAATCTGGCACAAAATAAGTAACAGATAAATATAGCCTTTCCTGATGCTTTGAGTGATGTGGAGATTCCTTCCCTAGTCCTCTCAAAACATTTTGTATGATCGTGAGGAATTTGTTTGTCTCTGTCTCCCCCATGAGGTCCTTAAAAACAAGATAACAACTTATCAATACTTTATCTCTAGTCTGAGAATAGACCCTGGCCCATCTCTATATAGGCTCAAAGAATGTTGATAGAAAAATGAATGAATACTAACATTAAACATTTCTCTAGAATCTAAACCAGGATCTAAAATTTTAAATAGAGACAGACTAGGGCCAGGAAGATCACCAAGAATGGGTTTCCAGCTCATTCCAGGTTGTTTGATAACCCCATTGCTGCCCATGGGGTCAGAAGTCAGGCTAAAGAGATTACTAGCTTACATTTTGACTGGTCCTTGTGTATTCACAGAATACTCACAGTGGAGGTGGAGAAATATGAATTTCTAACAGAAGGGAGGAGAAGGATAAAAGAATAAAGTAGCTTTTTTTAGAAATTAATCTATTGATGTTCAGAAAGGTAAGGGGAAGTGAAGGTCAAGCTAAGGAGGCCTCACAGTAGGTTAAGAAGATGATGAAAGGAGTAAAATATAATTGCCAAGAAGAAAGGATCCACAGAATTTGGAAGAGGGGAGGAGGTACAAGGTAAAAAGGGTGATGTGATTCATGCTGAGAGTTTATGTGGATTGAGATCAAATGCTCAGTTATATGTGAACATCTGAAATTTGAGTTGATCAAATTTTCTATATATGGTTTGGATGGTTCATAAAATCTATGCCTTCAACTTCTATTTTTGCAAAAAAAAAATGCTGTGTAGCAACCAACCACACAACCTCAGTGGCATATAATAATGGACATGGTATACCATAATAGGCTGCATAAAATAATGAAAATATATAGATTGTTGATCTCTGCTGATCTTGGCTGGCCTTATTCATATGAGTGATATTAACTGGCAGTCAGATGTTCTAGTCGGGGCTTCCCTGGGCTCTGCTCTTGTGTCTATTTTCCTTCTTCTAGAACCAGTGTTCTAAATGTGCCTTTCATGTGGAGATGGCACAAGAGAGCAAGTGGAAACTTGCAATACATCTCAGAACTTAGATTCAGAACTGGCACATTATGACTTGCATTCTGTTAAGTGATAAAAGATCAGATCATATGACTGAGCCCAGATTTAAGATATTGGAGTAAAACGCTACCTTTTTAGTAGGAGGGTTTGCAATGCAAAGGCAGAGGGGTGTTTTCAGGATGGGTAAAGTGTTAGGGCTCTGAATGATCATGCTGTTGCTCATTTCTTACAGGCCTCAGTCTCTGCTTCACATGTTGTTCCTTGGACAAAAGCACATCCCCCTGGATCATTTGGTGGAATATGCGAAAAACCTGCTACCAAATAGTGAAACACAGCTGGTTTGAGAGTTTTATTATCTTTGTGATTCTCCTGAGCAGTGGTACACTGGTAAATTATCTTGGTTTGGTAGGGATATTGGGGAACAAAGCAACTAGGGGAGCTGCACTCTCACTTGGCCCCCTAGCCCCTCTGAATGCATGGAGACCAGGCAGAAATGAGATCTCGGTTGCTAGTTCCCCTTAATGGGACAGGATTTTGTACAAGTGCTGTGCTGAAGTCATACTTCAATTGGGAAACCCCTAAGCAGAGGCATTTTGCCTAAAGGGAAACACTACTCAAACTGTGAATGAATTGCATAATCGTATATGCCAGGAATACTGGAGTTAATGGAAACAGGGCTGTCAGTGGTAGAAGATTGTGGGCCTCAAGGCTGGTCAGATCCTGAGAGTGGGCTAAGGTGGTTGAGCATGATGATATAAGCAGTGGAGAACTATTGAATACAACCACTAGGAGTGTGAAAAAGATGATATATCCACTCGGTAGTTCTGGAAAAGCTATAGGCCAGATATTGTTGGTAGGACTTAAAAGGATTAAGAAGACCATGGGATGGTGTAAAAATCTGCTTGGAGAGTATTTTTCTATTCCAGAGGCCAATGATGAGAACCTGGGAAATTATAGTTGCAGAAAAAATTCAGAAATAAGATTTCTTTTCCCTCCCAATTTTACTTGCTGAAGGAATAGATTTCATTGGGAAAACTCAGCCTTAACAACTTTTTGAGTGTTTTGAGTCTTATTCAAATTGGGAAGCCCAAATAGTAGACTCGATGAGGATTTCTACGTGAATATACAACCTCTTCTATGCTGTAAATTTTATCATTTCAGGTGTTTGAAGATGTTCATCTCCAGAATCAAAAGAAAATCCAGGAATTACTTAACTGTACTGATGTTATTTTCACATACATTTTTATGCTGGAGATGGGTCTGAAGTGGGTGGCCTTTGGATTTCAGAGGTATTTCACCAGTGTATGGTGCTGGCTGGATTTCATCATTGTGATGGTAAGTTTACCTCCTCTGAATCCCATACAGCAAAGGGTGGGAGGTGGAGACTGGAGGGATGGTCCTATGTGTGCTCTTTTTCCTGTATCCACCAGTAGTTCAGCCTTTTCTGGGTCCCATTCCTTCACAGACTTCACAGCACTTTACATGATGGCACACACTCACCTTTCTCCGTAAATATCATTATGACGTGTGTACACAGAGAATAGTTATGGATTGTCTTCATTTCACCTTCTCCTTTCAGCTCCACATTTTTCAAAGCAGGTCAGCAGCCAGCAGACTGGGCTGATCTCCATCTGATTGTCAAGCAATAGAGAAGGATTATTCACCTTATTCCTTTGTTTAATCCATACAATAATGTCCAAGTGAAGCAGAGTTATGTATCACTTACCACATCACAGGTAAAGAAATCGGAATCTCAGAGGCTCAGTAAGTTGGGAAATTCAAATTGGGAAAATAAAAATTGGGATTCACACCCATTATGATGCGAAGACCAATATTAATATTGGTAGATCACATTTATCAAGTGCTTTCTCTGTGCCAGGTACACTACCATATGCTTCACATGCATTCTCTCTGTTAGTCATCACAGTCATTCCATGCGGTAGGTACTATTATTTTCCTCATATAAATAGTAAGAAACCAAACCATACAGAGGCTAAGAAATATGTTCAAGATTGCCAAGCTTAAAGCAGTGACGATGAGACTCAAATGTCTTCTTACTCCAAACCCTTTGACTTTAGCATCTATATCTTTCTATGATGAACAAATTAATTTTACTTCATAAAGGTTTAGGATTAAGCCAAAAGAAACCAGAGAAACCACAACCTAGAGAAAATTATAATGCTGTTGATGGATACATGTAAGCTATGTGACTCAGGTATTTTGGGCATCGGTGCCATGTAAATGTCAACAAGAACACACACATATTCATTAACACCATCTGTTTACAGAATGCAAATCACTCTGTATCCATTATATTACCAGATTTTACTAAGAAATATGTGAGACAGTGGAAAGATGACTGGTATCTGTTCTAGGCACCTATGATAAAAATTAGGAGACTGGTCCTTTGACTAACTTGTCTATCTCTTTTTGTTTAACCTTAGACATAGTACTTATGGTTTTCATATAGATAAAAAATGAGTGACGACTATAAATTGCTCAAATTGCAATTGCTCAATCCAAAATGGAGAACATAGATGTAATAACCATTTAAATTAGCAAAACAGTAGTCTAACATTATGCTCCCAAAAGAAGGGTTCCAGGCCCAGGTGGTTTCACAGGCCAGTTTTACTAAACTTCCAAAGGATAGTGCTGTACATTGACTCTGTGTTCTCCCAAAATTCCTATGTTGGAATCTAATCCCCAACATATTGGAACCGGAGGTGGAGTTTTCAAAGATGATCAAGATAAGGGGGCCAAGTCCTCATGAATGGGATTAATGATCTTGGAAAAGAGACCCCACAAAGCTTCCTTACTTCTGCAGTGTGATGGCAGCAAGAGGAGACTGTCTGCATTAGGAAGCAGGTTCTTGCCAGATATGCTGATTCTGCCTGCTCTTTGCTCTGGATTTCCCAGTTTTGAAAACTGTGAGGAATTTGTTAATTATAAGTTACTCAGACTATGCATTTTATTATAACAGCCTGAACTAAGAAAAACGTTAACCCAACCTTATTCAAATTGTTGCAAAGGCTAGAAAAAGAGAGGAAGCTTGTAAACTCAGCTAATGAGACAAGTATAACCTTGATAATAAAGGAAAAGGACAAAAGTGAGCAGACTTAAGATAAGAAATAATCATGTAATTATGTATCTTTACAAATTCCAGAGAAAGTACTCGTAGGTGTGGTCCACTATTTCTATTATTAACCTTTTAATCACAGAGACAAGGTGTGAATCCCAATTCCATCTGAGACAATTTGCTGATCCTCTTTAAGTTGCTTTAGATTTCCTTCTGTAACATGTTCGATGAGGAATAGTGCTGCTAAAGTTAGAACATAGATTAATGAGAGAAAATATGTGAATAGTCTTCTATGTTGCTTGTCAGTCAAGATTACAAAAACAAATCTTTTAATTTTGGAGTAGAAAACTGAAAACACAAATAATACAAATATATAAATTCAAATATATGTTAATTAAAACTTTTGTTTTTCTATTCAGCGATACCATAATAATGATTAAAGACAAGTTAGAACCTGGAGATAACATATGCCTTTTACATAACAGGTAGTAACATGCACAGTATATTAAAAAAGTCTCTACAGATGAACAAGACAACCCAACGTAAGAATAGCAGAATAATTGCAAGCAGCCAATTCACAGAGGGATTCTAGTAGCTAATAAATGTAGAAATACTCACTAGTTATATCACAAATTATCACACAAGTGCTTACTAAAATGACTTATTTTTAATTATCATATTGACAAAAAATTTTAAGTTAGATAATACCTACTATTGAGAAGGGTATTGGAAAGTATAATCTCTCTTATTATAAGCAATGTAATTGGTGTAGTCATTTTGGGGAAAGTTTTACACTAATTAAGTAAAACTGCAAAGGGATTATTTGTTGAAAGGATGCTTAAATTATTTGTCTCATAGGTAATACTATAAAAAAGAGAACAAACAAAACAGCTATTTTAAAAAAATATAAAGATTTTTGAATTAATGGGTTTTTAAAAAATTGACTATAAGTTTAAAAATGATCTTATTCTGTCACATGAACTCAATTTCTATAACTTGCAAAATTTACTTGTGTGACGAGATTGTCAGATTTAGCAGGGAATGATTTTAGATAATCGTGAACTCTGACATAGGCTTAGTCAGGAATTCAGAAAAATATCAGAAATTCACTTCATACCCACCATGCAACTATCCTGCCAAAGTGGGCCTTTGGACACCTGTACTTGGATGTTTATTGCAGCACTATTTACAATAGCCAGGATGTGGAAATAACCAAGTTGCCCCAAAACAGATGAATAGGTCATAAAGTTGTGTTATATATACACAATGGAATATTATTCATCAGTCAACAAAGACAAGGTTATGTCATTTGCAGCAACATGAATGGAGCTAGAAGGAATCATGTTAGTGGAAATAAGCAGAAAGAAAAAGAGAAATACTGGTTGGTCTCACTTATATGCAAGATATAGGGAACACAAACAAACAAATGGACAAGAAAAACTTAAATTGTCAACAGAACTGAAGCATAGAGCAAGAGAAGGGGAGGAGGGTAAAATTGGGGGTGGGATGGGCACAAGAAATTAAGATGGTTCATGGGTGATAAGGTGGTGGGAGAACCTTGGGGTAGACAATGATGTAATATATATATATGTACAATCAATTAAAAAAATGAAATTAAAAAAACATACAAAAAGTGAGACTTTGAAGCCTTCCCATAATCCATAAGGATAACTGAAGATCTGCAGGATGATCTTTAGCTTAAACTCAACCTGTTTGTTAAGTTTTAAGTAAGTATATTTACAGAGTTTTCCAATTCTCAATCCTGTTCCTTAGGGAAGAAGTATGTTGGGAGAGAAAATAGGATTTAATTTACCTTGTTTTGTCTTTTCCTCGTGGCTTTTGTTTATTTTTTCACGATATATTAGTGAAACCATTAGACTTCTCTGTCTTTTTCTTTTTGACTTGTTTCTGATGTGAAATTCATATATAAATAAATTATTTAAAAAATAGGATTTCATTTCCTAAAAAGGAGCTGTCTGAGTGAAGAAAAATAAAAGCAAACAAATAATTTATTATTTCTTTCTAACTTTTAATTATGATGTCATTTCAAACTTAACTGAGAAATTTTAAGAAGTAGTATAAAGCACCACTTCATTCTTTCTCCACATTCACTGGTAATTAGCATTTCACTCATGTTTGCCTTTTTTCTAAACTGCTTGTAGCATGCTCCTTCACCCCTAAGGTTATATTATATTTATATATATAATTACTATATTATTGTTTTAATACTATTTTATTAACATTAATATTGTTATATTAATATCATATTATTTAATATATTTATAACAATACTATTTATATTATGAACATAAATTATTATATTACTATTTTATTATTATAAAATATAAAAATATTTCCTAAGGATATTGTCTCACATCGTCCCAGTACAGTTGTCAAAGTTAGGACATTTAACACTATCCAATACTAAAATCCACATCCACTTTTAAATTTTGCTAATTGTCATAACAAAATCCTTATTACGAATTCTCTCTACCCATCCACTCTCACCACCCCACTCTCACACAAGTACATGCCCATCCAGGATCCAATTTAGGACCCCATCTGACTGTCATATTGTTATCATGTCACTTTAGTCACCTTTATTTCTTAACAATTTCTTGGATTAATGTCTTTCATTAATCAAATAATGACATTTGCATCATTCTCATCCATATGGGCTGTAGCTTTGCCAGACAAAGAGAGAAATAACTTCTCCACTTTCCCGCCCACTTCCCAAGAATGTGGCTGGTTCTGGGTTGTGGGTAAAGGGCTGAGGGCTCAAAGAGTCTGCCTCTCAGAGTAAGGGCTCTCAGCACCTCACTGACTTCTTTTTTTCTCCTCTCTCTCTCTTGTTTTTTTAAAATTAATTAATTATATTTTGCATTATTATCTACCCTGGGGTAGATAACACCCCAGAGTTCACCTGTGAACCATCATCTTAATTTTTTGTACCCATCCCATCCCTGATTTCCCCCCCCTTCCCTCTCTCATACTCCATGCTTCAATTCTGCTGAAAGTTAGCTTTAAATTTTTCTAGTCCATTTGTTTGCTTGTCTTCTCTTTATCCCTCCTGTAAGTGAGACCTTCCAGTATTCCTCTTTTCCTTTCTGGCTTGCTTCTGCTAACATGATTCCTTCTAGCCCCATCCACATGGCCATGAATGACAAAAGCCTGTCTTTTTGATTGATGTATAATATTCCATTGTGTACATATACCACAGCTTTCTGTACCATTTGTCTGTTTTGGGGCATCTGGGTTGCTTCCATATCCTGGCTATTGTAAATAATTCTGCAATAAAAATGAGTACAGTTGTCCTTCTGGATTAGAGTTTTTGTGGTCTTTGGGTAGATGCCTTTAAGTGGGAATGCTGGATGTAATGGGAGCTTCATTTTCAGTAGTTTCAGGGCCTCTACACTGCTTTGCACTTCACTGACTTCTTTAGGCACTGCATGAAGTACACTGCCTGTGACTTTTCTTCCCACCAGGTCTCCGTGCCCAGTCTCATCAATGTAAATCAACTTAAGCCCATGAGGATTCTGCGAGCACTGAGGCCCCTGCGAGCACTTTCCCAGTTTGAAGGAATGAAGGTATGTCCCTCAGGTGAGATGGATGGGAGAGAGGTCAACCAGCAGGGAAAGACAGAGAGACCAACTGCTATTCTTGGCTTGGGTTCCCTGTTATTTGCCAAGTTTTCCCTGGACTCATTCCCATCCAGCTTACTGCTTAGAATTTGGGAAATGGATGGACTGTGTCTTCCATTCCTAGAGTGGGTGTACCACAAGTCCAGCACTATCACCAGTGATTCTCAGTTCTCAGAAAAAGACCCATCTTATATAGATCTGAGATTAGGACTTGTCAGGGGCTGGATGGTGGGAAAGCTGGCAGAGCACCAAGAAATCAGCCCCATGTATCAGGTCTTTGCTGAGAAGATAGGACATCTGGCAAGTCCCACCCATCTGTTGTTGTTTTTTTCTGTTTTGTTTCCTTGAGGTGGTAGTCTATGCTCTCCTAGGTGCCATACCTGCCATTCTGAATGTTTTGCTCGTCTGCCTCATTTTCTGGCTCATATTTTGTATCCTGGGAATGAACTTATTTTCTGGAAGTTTTGGAAAATGCATCGATAACACAAAAGAGAACTCAATTGTTAATGTCAACACTGTTAAAAACCGAATCGAATGTGATAATAACAGTTTCTCCTGGGAAATCCAGAAAGTTAACTTTGACAATGTAGGAATGGCTTACCTGGCCCTACTGCAAGTGGTAAGTGCTATACATGTGATTTTCACCTAGTGAGGAGTGAAAACTTGTAAGAATTATGATTTCTCAGCGAATAAATATACAATGACTTCATTACGATAATAGAGACAAATCAACATTTTGCATGGGTGAGTCAATGCCCTCTGGAATTGTTCTGCATTGATCATCTCTAACTTCATTGTCTACTGAGCCCCAACCTCCAAGTGACATCCTAGCAAGAATCTGGACATTTCACAGTACCTTGCTGTCCCAAACTCCAAGAGGAGTGGAACCTAGATGGCAAGTCATACCATTAATAGCAGTTTAATGATGGAAGTCAGTCCCGGGTCAAATCAGGGTTGCCAGGTCTTGGGCAGACAGTGCAAATAGATGTAATGAGCACCAGTGGTTGGTCCAAATCTCTCTAGGAATTTTTACGGCAGAAACTTCTTTCTTTTTTTAATCTCTGGGGTCATATTTTTTTCCTTGCTTCCAGTTTAATTGAGAAATCAGTGATATATATCACTGTATAAGTTCAAGACTTATGGCATGATGACTTGATTCACATATATTATGGAATAATGACCTCAATAGATGTTGCTAATATCTATCTTTTAATATAACAGAATCAAAAGAAAGATGAAAAAATACTCCATGTGATAAGAACTCTTCTTTTGCTTTTAAAATTGTTATCTCATACAAATGAAGAGAAAAAATTTCAAAATACCTATCATGAATTCCCTCTTACTCTATTTTTCTTTGAACAATCTGTGCTGGGGCTTAGCTGGGTGGCACTTCATCTTATGTACAACTGCACACTGAGCTTTGCTTTCTGTTACATGACACTTGTCTGTGGATGGCCAACTATAATTGCACACATGTCCCTCTGTTGCAGGCAACGTTTAAAGGTTGGCTGACCATTATGTATGCAGCTGTGGATTCCAAAGGGGTGAGCTTGTATCTACCATGTTCTTGAGTACTAATATCAAATCAGGGATGTCATGATTACATGGATAGTCCAAATCTATCTAAGCCATGGTTCCAGTAGCCAGAGTTCTGTGCCTTGTTTTTCTTAAGACAAACATAATAAAGTAGGAAAACATTCTTGTTCATTCTCCCACAAGTATTGCATCCTAGCATGCACCAACCTAGCATGTCCAGTCCTCTTTATGCTTAGCAACCTAGAAGTTACCACTCAGACAAGACATGGAGTTAGAAGGAAAAACACAGATACCTTGATTTTCCTCTCACTTCTTTAAGGGTTCTTTTTGAAGAGTAATTGCCCTTGATTGTGGGAACAATTTAAGACAGAATTAGGTCTGAACTAGAGAGGCCTTCCCATGGCTCCAGGTTCCCTGGAGAAGAAGGGGATATTTCGTGATTGCCAGCTATTAATTCTGGTTAAATGAAAAGTGATTATAGATTCCCAAAGTTGGAGTTGTACTCAACAATCTAGTTTATTTCTGTTTGCCAGTTTAAGTATCGGAATTGGGGAATTGGAAAGAAGAAGGTTGTCCAAAGTTTGGGAGTGATCAAATGTTTGAAACAAGAATAGAATCAACATTGATAATTTTTTCCCTATTGTCAGACATATGAATGTTATTTGAAAGTCTGAAGAATTGATGCCTGACACATAGTAGGTGTTCAATATATGCAAACCAGTAGTAGCAGGAGTTATGAGTAGTATTACAGTGGTAGTAGGGGCAAATTATAACAAAGGAAATATTTTAAAATGTAATGTACTCTTTTTTTGCCCATTTGAGTACATGACTTTTGCCCTAGTTTCCCCCAGGTTCCATCTGCCTTCAAGTGAAGGTTAAGGAGGAACAGTGATCTTAGGTATATGTATCATAGAAGAGGTATAATTGAAGAACATGTGGCTTACATGTTCCCTAAGTGAATGCTGGGAGTGGGGTGGAGGTGTGTGAAGGAGTCTTCCCATTGCTCACAGAGCACTCTAACTGGCATGTGCTGGCTTCTAGCCTGTCATGGTTCTTGTCTGCATAGCCACAGAACATTTTGATGGCATCAAATTCTAAAACTGTGGCTGGGTAAACCATGGTATTTCTCCCTCTTCAGCTATTTCTGGCCTTAAACACTGACTCCATGCCATGTCTGCCACCTGGTCTCCTGGCCCAGTAGCCTGGTCCCATCTCTTGCTAGTAAGCTCATGTTGGCAAACCAATGATTTTCAACTCATGTCTAAATCACATGAGAATGGAAAGTTTCAAAAGATCTCTCTGTGTCCAATCTGCTTTACTAGCATATCCCAGGCCTTATCCATTAATGCATCCTCTTAGAAAAATACAGAAGTTGAGCAAGAACTTGCTCATCATCTTTTTTTTTTTTTTTTTTTTTGAGACTAGTTTTCGTTATTTTTGCCCATGGAACTGCACGCTCACGTTGCCCGGGGTACCACGGACTCAAGCAATCCCCAGCCTCAGCTTCCCAGGTACCTGGGATTATAGGCGTGCGCCACCACACCCAGCTATTTTTTGTGACTTGGTCTCACTATGTCTTCCCGGGCAGGACTTGAACCACAATCCCTAGCCCTAGCCACTTCGTAGGCTGAAGCTTACAGGCACGAGTCACCGGGCCCAGCTAACTTGCTCTTCATCTTCCCCTTAACTTTATAGGTCCTAAGAAATCAGGACACACATGTTATGGCTCTATTATTCTTTATTCCAGTTTCTGACAATTCCTGAGGTATAAGTGGGGTGAGGTTTTGAACTTTCTACCTGGACCTCCCTTATTTGCAACTCTTTCCCTCAATACTCTTGTTGTATTGAAGGAAGATATGAAGGAATTCAGACATTCCTACATTTCGAGGCAAAAGGCTATTTTTAGCAAGACTGCTCATCTACCACATAACCTTATTTTAAATGTCAAATTTTGAATATTAACTATTTCTTTCCATTTCATTGTTTCAATACTAATACCTAATCTTAGTTCAAACAAGTAGATGTCAAAGCCAACTGGAACTAAGGTCAGGTATTCTTAAAGACAAAAGAAAAAAAATTTCAAATAACTACTTCCATTACATTAGCCTATGTGGTGAGCATTGAATAACAAATATCGTTAAGTACATTCAACAGATGACAGCTAAAAGCACTCATATGCACATCTTTGAATGTGATAAGGAGATAGAAAAATCTTCCTACTACCTAACTCCAAACTACTTAAAGCCAATGATAGTTTGGAGAGCTCAGATGATGGGTATTTCATATGCCTTGGGTCACACCTGGACCTGTAGGAACTTGGTTGTAGTCCCTTTAGTGCCATTCTGGTTCTTGATTATTCATTCAATCTCCATCCATCCATCCATCCACCAACTTATTTGTAAATCCAGTGTATCCTGAGAATTTACCTATCACAAGATATTGCTAAACACTAGGAACCCCAAGCCAAATACAATAGTGGACTCTGCATGAAGCCTATAGTGGTTCAAAGACAGTTGGTAGTACCCTCTGTCTAAGAGGAAAATACCCCTTTCCTGGCTATGTTCAGTCAAATGTCTACTTAGGCTCCCTAGAGAACTTTTCAAATGATGCATGTGACACAAATATTAAGTCAAAGCCCTCTACGTTCCCCTTAATGTACTGGGTCCTAAATCTCCTCTCCAAACCCAAAAAGAGAGAGAACTAGAACACATATCTCATGGCCCTGATGTTCTCTATTTCCTTTTCTGGCAATTCCCTGGATCTCACTCCCTTCTCTTATACCCTTCAATGATTCTCAGTTGGTTGAGACAAAAAAAAAAAAAAAAAGTCCTGCCATACCCTCTCCCCACTCTAGGGTACCTCTCAAACTGTACTAGGGAAGCTGAAACAGGGAATCCCCTGCAGAGTCCCTGGCTGTCTGGAGGAGGCTGAGTACTTAATGCTTCTATTGGTCAGAAACTTTGGTCTTGTAGATAAGTCAGTTAAGATAGTTTATATTTTCCTCCAGTAATTGCTTTCTCTCTCATTTAAACTCATCCCACCACAGAAAAACATGCAGCCACAATTTGAGGCGAATTCATACATGTACCTTTACTTCGTAATTTTTATCATCTTCGGTTCATTCTTCACTCTGAATCTCTTTATTGGTGTTATTATTGACAACTTCAACCAACAACAGAAAAAGATAAGTATTTTTCGAAGGGCTTAAAGGGGACATACATTTAGCCTAGATTTCTGTGCAGAGTAGCCGGTATCATCTGCATGACAACAAAGAAGGAACTACCTAGAGAAAAGGTTGGAAAGGGAATACAAACAGCTATGTTTTATTACAACATTGTTTTCATACTTTGGGTTAAGAAAAACAACAGACATTGTCATTGTTGCGATTAGCACTATGATTAACACAGTTTTATTTCATCTTCATATGTTCTGCTCTTGGACAGTTATATTATTTATATATTTTTTCCACCAAATGGGGCTGATATGTTACATGAATTGAATTAATGAAGCTCACTTAAGTATGCATGTAACACAAGTGTTAAAACAACCGCAAGGACTAATATTTATGACACTGTAGTCTATTTTGATAAATTTTTCAAGTGTATTATTTTTTTATCCCAGGTGAAAAAAAAAATGAACTCTCTTTTGGCAAACATGTATTCTGGTTCCTAAGACCCATATCTCAGCAGATTTGTTGAAGCTAATTAAAAAGAAGACCTTAGGGGAAGAGGAAGTTTTAGGGAGATTTCCTTTCCCTGCATTGTAACAAGCATGTTTTATTTTATTTTCAGATTCTAAAATACACAGTGGTTTTGTAGTAGATTTGAGAAATGAGGATTAAAAGATATTAATAACCCATAAGGCAATGCTAAATGATAACTACTTTGGGCTAAGTCTCTTGTCATTTCGGTCCTTTCCAGTTACTTTAACAATTTATTTCTTTCACATGGCTGAGAAAACATGCTATTTTGTAGTTTTGTAACTTCTTTTCCTCCCCATTACTTATGAGCCTATGGCAGGAAGTCATCTTTGTTTTAAGAATTTTCAGAGAGAAATTGCAACCCATGTTATGGGTAGGTCATAATTTATCAGTCCTTTCTGTTTTGAACATTTACACAATTTCTAATTTTCTTATTGTTCTTCTTAAACAATCATGAATATTCTTGAAATTGTCTTGTGTATCTCTGATGAGCTCCTGAAGGCATTAAGGATATATTGTCAAATTACCTTTCAGAAATACTATTAGGTACCCTCCTTTTGCTGAATATGAAATTATACATTCTATTCTCACCTGTCATATCTTTATAATTTTAATTATCTTTTCTAGTTTGATGAGTCAAGATAATATTGTTCCATATTCTTTTTTTTTTGATATTTGATCAATTATATTCATTTTTTTGATCATTGTGACTTCACAGGTTGATGACTATAGTTAATAACTATGTATTTAAAGCTGTCTCTTTTTAAAATTGAGATCATTTTTTTACATAGTAAGTCAAATTTGTGACTCCTTATATTTTCTAATCACATTTTTTATTTATGTACATTTAACATTTTTATGAAGTCAAACTCCTAGTCTTATGTGTTTTGACTTCTTTTCTTGCATTTATGAACTGAAGGCATTTCTCCTTTGAAATCAGGTAACTAAATATTTATCTTTGATTTTCCTAATTGTCTTATGACTTTAAAACCTTTTTCTGTTGAAGTCTTGTAATCCACCCAATTTGTATCTCCATACTGATGAGCTGTTTTTGTGTCTGCGGGGAGGATCACTCACTGTCCTTATGCACCCATGTTCCTGCTGCTGGGAGTGTGCTGTGACGAGTCACCTTGGTAATATGCAGCCTGATTGCAATCAACATGGCAATTTGGATGTCAGGCCCTGTGATTGTAGATTTAAGTTTACATTTGAAATCATTGTTTTGATCGGTCCATAGCATTTTGTATGTTTTGATTTACTTTTTACTACAGAATATTTCAGACATGCCTAAGAACCTAAAATACCCAGCACAACATTTGTTGACTTAAGCACATCATTTTAACATCTGTGCCCTTACCCAGTCCTGCCTCAAGATTTTTTTTATAAAACAAATCACAGACACTGCACCTGTTCATTCACAAGTATTTCAAAATATATCTCTTTTTTAACATAAGTACAATTCAAGTATTAAACCTAAAAAGTCTCGTATGAATTTTTAAACTTTCGTTTTATTAAAATATTTTTATTCAATTTTACTCAACTCTTGTGGTTGATTGATTTATATGAAAGATTGGATCTTTTCTGGTCAGATTCAAATGAAAGACTCCCATCTGATGAAATTCATGGTCTCTAGAAAGGCAGGATGTTTTAGACCTATGCCACACACTTTGATCCCAGATCTTGTATCAGCCATCTCTCTAAACAGTACTGGGTTTGTGGAAGGACATGGTATTCCAGGACTGCAGTCTGGAATGCTGTTTCTAGACTTTTTCAGTAACAGAGCTATTTCAAATTTAGGACTGCAAAGAAATATATATGTGGAAATATGAAGGCTGATCATGAAAATTCAAGTCTATACTTTTTAAAAAATTTAATCTCGTCTCTGATACTTCTGTATCTCCCTTTTCTCAAACTGACAAAGGTTCCCGAGGGAACTGGAGATGATAGGATGATAACATTAAACATTTCCATACTTACTCATTTCTTTATACATTCCCCACACACGTTCTCTTTATCCATTAGAATAATAGTTACCAATACTGTCATGATGCATGTGACTACTGACAGCATATGTGTCTGCAGGCATCCTGAAACAACCTGGTTAACTTTTAAAGCTGTATTTTTTATTCACTTAAGCTTCCCAGGTAGCTGGGATTACAGGCGTGTGCCATCACGCCCAGCTATTTTTTTGGGACTAGGTCTCACTACATGCCCCCAGTGGGACTCGAACCGCAATCCCTGGCCTTCGTCGTGGCTTCCTAGACTGCCACCTACAGGCATGCGCCACTATGCCCGGCCTTGAATTTTTTTTCTTACTGTGGTACAGTACCAATAACATAAAAGTACCATATTAATCATTTTAAGTGTTTCATTAATTGGTATGAAGTACATTCATACTTTGTACAATCATTACCACCATTCACGTCCATAGCTTTCATTTTGTAAACCTGAAACTCCATACCCATTAGATAATAGTTCTCCATTATCCTTCCCCTCAATCCCATTCTATCTCTATGACTTTGATTATTCTAGGAAACTTATACAAGAGGAATCATACAGTATTTGTTTTCTGACTTTAGTGACAAGCTCAATTCATTTAGCATAATATTCTCAAGGTTCATCTGTATTGTATCATACTCTTTTTTAAAGGCTGAATAAAATTCCAATAATTATATTTTACACACAACACATATATTTTGTTCATCCTTTAATCCATTGATGGACATTTGGGTTGCTTCTACATTTTAGCTATTATGACTAATGCCACTATGAACAGTGTTGTGCAAATATCTCTTTGAGACCATGCTTTCTATTCTATTGTATGTATCTCCAGAAGTGTAACGGTTGAATGTACTTTTTATTTTTTGAGTAATCAACAACTGTTTTCCACCACAACTGTATCTTTCTACACAAAAGATCCCAATCTCTTCACAAACTACACCAAGATTCTAAGTTCTCCACATTCTCCAACATATTTTTTAATGGTAGCAGTTCTATAGGAGGTTTTGTGGTTTTGATTTGCATTTTCCTCATGTTTAGTTATGCTTAGTATCTCTTCATGTGCTTTTTAGCCATTTATATATTATCATTGGAGAAATGCCTGTTCAAAGTCTTATACCCATTTTTGAATGCATTGTCTAGTTATTGGGTTTTAAATGTTAGTCTAATTTTTTTAATTTGTATTTAATTAAAATCTTGAATCTAATTTTTATATTTTTAGATATTGGATACAAATCTTTTATAAGATATATGATTTGCAGATATTTTCTCATCCTATTGGTTGACTTATTGATAGTCTTTTGATGAATAAAACTTAAATCTTTATAAAATCCAATTTGTCCATTTTTTTCTTTTGTTATCTGTGCTTTTGGAGAAAAGAAATCATTGCCCACCCTTATGCTGTAAAACTTCTGTCCTGCTTTCTTCTAAGAGTTTGACTATTTTAGATCTTGCATTTAGATCTTTGATCCATTTTGAACAAATTTTTGAATGTGTTGTTAGGAACTTAATTCATTTGCACATGGATATTCAGATTTCCCAGTAACATTTGTTGAAAAGACTCCTTGAGTTGGTGTTTTTAGTCCATCAGGCAGTTTACAACTTCAAGGTTGTCCTGAATTCACAAATTAAGAGGGAAGAATGGGGGTTTAACTCATAATACAAACAGAAACAATATCCTTGTCTTCCATTTCTAATACACAAGATCCTGGGTTTTTTTCTTTGCATTTCCCTGGCTTTGCTCAGGGATCCTAACATTTATGGAGGAACTTTAGCATTAGCTCACTGATTTTTTTCTCCTCCATTAACTCCTTATGGTTATAAAAGTTCAAGATTCTCTTTTTATCATGCTTGGCAAAAGCTGTTGCACCACGCATGACTTCCAGGGCAATTTATTACTCTTTATTACTGTTCTTGAATTGCAGACCTAAAGTGTTTCTTTACTTTTGCACAAAAGTTCAGCAATACATATAAAAGGAGTTGTTTTTTTGAGAATGACTGAATAGATTTTATGACACATTATTACTAGTGATATATGTATTCATTTGTTTAGAAAATTTTTAATTGCCACTTTGCGAGACCTATTTTGTTTTCATTATTTTGTCAGTTATTTACATAACTATAGTTTGCGGCTCATTTTTGTTAGTCATATCTTTTTTGTTTCATTCTATTTCAACTTATGCAATATATTCATTTTTATAAGATTTCTGTTAATGTTTTCAAGGGACAATCTTTTTTTATTTTATAAATATTAAAAGTAGCCTTATTTCCCCCTCATTCTATAATTTATATTCTATTTCCTTGCAGTCCTCCCTGAGCCTAGACACTTTTGCTTCCCATTAGAATTTTAGGAATTATTGATTGAGTTATAATATAGTTCAAGAACTATTTCTTTAAGTTCTGAACTTGTTTCCATAAAACTGTTAATGATAATTAGCTCTCATCTTCTCTGTATACTTAGGTGGCCAAGATATTTTTTTGACTGAAGAACAGAAGAAATATTATAATGCAATGAAAAAACTAGGATCCAAAAAACCTCAAAAGCCCATTCCAAGGCCTCTGGTAAGAGCAATTGATTGATTTTAAAAACATGGATCCATTAAGATTTTCTGAAAAACTCAGATGTCTGCAATACCATTCTCTCCTTTACTTTTAAATTTGTAGACATCATCTAAGAACTCAGTAGAAACCAGATATACTGATATTTGGCACAAAGCCTTACAAAAATTAGACATTCAAGTTGAATAGAGTCTGGGAAACAACTCTAATTTCTCTTTAGTGAGTGCACAATATGTGCTATTCATTGCAATGATGTGAACTTAATGGTTTGTTTTAACTGAATCTTGACCAATTTAAAAGGTATATATACATATATATAACTTTACCAGCTTTTTCTGGTGTGAAATTGAAGTCATACCTACTCACTTCCACTTCACAAGTATTTATGATAAACTATATCAGGAGTTGACAAACTTCTTCTGCAATGGGTCAGGCAGTAAATATTTTAGAGTTGAAGGTGATATGGTCTTTGCCACTTCTACTCAACTCTGCTGTCACTACATAAAAGCAGTTGTAGATGATCTAGAACAGACACCCATGGCTAGGTTCCAAAACAAATTGATTTATGGAAGCTAAAATTTGCATTTCATATCATTTTCACATGTCAAAATTTAATTTTTTCTTGAGTTTTCCCCCAAACATTTGAAAATGTGAAATCTATTCTGAGCTCCTGGGCTATTCCAAAACAGGCAATGGGTCTGCGGCTATACTTTTTTAAACCTTGTCTCTGCAGATCCTGTTTTACCAGGTACCGTGATAGAAATGGCTCCCAGTGCTGCCTGGTGCTTGTAGTCTAATTGAGGAACTGGGATTTGGGAGCACTACATTATAAAATAGTCCAGCAGGTGCAGTTGGTACCCCTGACAAGTGAGCTTGAAGGCTTCAAGATAGAAAGGTCCAAGCCTAAAAATTGGGGAAAGCAGAATGCAAGCCTAAAAATTGGAGAAAGCAGAATGGGAAAAGAGCTTGAGATCTGAAGCTCGTCAGAGGATTTGAATATTTTCATTGGAATATGAGACCCAAACTATTCAAATATTTATCTAATTTACTGTTAGTCTCAGAATAGAGCTGGCATAACAGGTGTGCTTGGTAATTGTTTTTTGAATGAGAGAAAATGTTTCAGAGCACAGACAGCGCCCATCCCACTAGGGTGAAATGTTGGTGTTGCGCAAAAAAAAATATGTGAATGTCAGGGTTAACTGTTTAGAATTTACACAAGGAAGACTTTTTGATGAAGGGATTTAATGATAAAATCATATTTTAGGAGTTCTAATCTGCTAATAGTACATAGAATTTCAATTTATCTAAGTCAAATCTAGCTTTTGTACCAAACTTACTTTTTCATACTAATTTGAAGTTCTTATTTGAACTTAAGTCAACAAAAAACACCAAGTGATTTTTTATTTACATGTGAATGTTGTGCGACCAACCACTCAATATTAGTCACAGATTTGAAATGAACTAAAACTCAAAAAAAGCACACTATGTCCTCATATCTTTACCAATGTGTTTCTCAAAGGTTAGCAATGCAGCACACAGTCGTTCAGAAGTGATAGTGAGGCAAATATAACTTCTAAGCTTTACCTTTGCACTTGAAATACTAGGAAGCAAAGTGAACTTGAAGCTGGCATGGACCACTTTACTGCAGGGAAGTTGCCACCTCCCTTCCTTGACTATAATATGTTTGTTCTGTGACTCATATGGGAGCTAGTGACATACTACAACCTACCTTGTGCAACTGCAACTCAGGAGTCAAGATGTCACAAGGAATGACTGAAACAGCCATGTATGGCCTCAATTAGCTCTCCGTATCCATCCATGTTCCAGAGGGCAGTGTTGCCTGAGACAAGTTCAGCTTCTCTTCAGATGTTCATGAGAGTGAGCTGAGACTTCAAATCAGCTGTTAGCCCTTACATCACACTTTCACCTCACATTTTTTAGATATCTCTAAAAATCAGCTATTTTATGTTGAAAAGTGATACATTTTATTTCCAGCAGTAAAGCAGAAAATTGGAATCATTTCTGATTCTTCTTAAAGCCTCCCCATAGGGTGACTTCATTACTGAGTTTAAAAATCACACCATAGTATAGGAGTCACTGTGCATTTTAGACTGACATGGAATTTTTGATTATTTACCACTTTCTGTAACTTATATTCTTCATCTCCATTTGTCTAAATATTTGAGTTCAACTGGAAGATCAGTGCTTATACTCCCTGACATTTATTCTCAACCCTGATTCTCTCCTCAAAGTATCTTTTCTGACTTCCCAGATGCATTCTCACTTAGAAAATGCACTTGACTTTCAAGTTTCTTCTCCAGATTCCTTGATAAAGTTTTAGAGTTCCCATCTCAAAGTTTGAAAGATTCCAATTTAAATGTAGTATTTCTTCAGTGCTACCCCTACCCTCATTTTTTTCTCATCACGCTTGTTCTCCCTGCATTACATAACTCTCTCTCGTATGGTTTTAATTTAAATCAATATTGATATGACTCTCTAGATGCCCCACTAGCACCTCCTATGCATTTAAGGTAGATTTCAGTGTCTTCCTCTAAAACTCTCCATCCTCTGTTCTCAGGTAGGTGAAATGGCTTACCAGACAGAAATGATACTCAGCTTAAGCTCCTCCCATAGTCCTCTCCATTCAAATACACTTAGACTCCTGCTTCTAATGCTCATTAATTCTTAAATATAAATACTTAGGTCTCTCTCCATTGTTATTACTTACAAACCAACTTCATTCTTAGACCATAACAAATGTCTAGAGGGTCGAGACATGAATGCCTAGCCCTCTATGAGTTCTTTAAATTACCATGGGATGGTAATATGATATAGAATAATTTAATGTATACAAATATTGTGAAACAACCAATGTATAGTCAAGGAGGTCTATAATATCTGTGTCTGAGTTCATGTTAAAGAACAAGTTCCCTTTAAATAAAGAACAAAGGAGTATTTCACAGAAGTTAAATTAAGAGAAATAGTGAAATAATAGAGTAGTTTCATGGCACATAGTGCCATGCAAACTTTAAGACCTGTATCAGAGCAATTAGCACCTGCTTGCGTTGTGAAGCAGTTTAATCATCTGTGTATAAACTAATATACAAGTTCACCATCCACAATAATGTGAAATAATCCATTTCTTGCTTCCATTTTTTTAGTTATCATTGGGTCAGATTCCCATTTAGATAGGCTTATCTTCAAGTGAGCAAAAATCATAAAAATAACATTCAAGATTTATTTGAATATAGAGTTTTACTTAATATTAGGTCTGATTATTCTGATAGTAAAGATGACAGATGACATCTTGGAGATATTAATTCATTTTGTCCAACATAATAATGTGAGCAGGTATTCTCTGCAAGGATATTATTGAATTCAAAGTACAGAAACAGATAAACTATACAGACCAAGGTGCATCTTTTTATTATTAACTCCAACTTAAGACATTTTATTTCAGTAAAATAATATTAATCACATCAACAATATATTGTTTCTAAGAATTTTTTATTTATATATTTGTTTTAAAATGGAATGAAATTATAACCTAATCAACATAAAACCAGTTATCTAATTATATTTAACTGAAAAGTACTTACAAGAGTTTCTTGCCCTTGAGAAAGTATCTCTGCGTTTCAAAGAGACTGTTTAATTGTGAGAGAACAAATTCTGTTGTATGAATGTACTTTATATGTGTGATCTAATTCTTGCAACTCAAAAATGATCTATGATTCCTTTTCCCTTCTCCAGAATAAATGCCAGGGTTTTGTGTTTGACATAGTGACAAGCCAGTTCTTTGATGTCATCATCATCATCTTCATACTCCTCAACATGGTTTGCATGATGGCTGAATCACATGACCAGCCTCCTGCCACGGCATCCATCCTTGACCAGCTCAACATGGCCTTTGTGGTCATCTTTACATTTGAGTGTCTCATCAAAATCTTTGCTTTGAGGCAATACTACTTCACCAATGGCTGGAATTTATTTGATTGTGTGGTCGTGGTCCTTTCTATTGTTAGTAAGTAAAATCAGCAGCCAGAAGAACTTTGATAAGAAAGCCAAAAGTAAACTTGTAAATAATATCATTTGGAAATATGTTCAAACTACCCACAAAACAACAAATTAAGATTACTGTGGTTTCTTTAAAAATAGACAGATGAACTAGTGCCATTCCCTACTGGAAGGTTGTTAGTAGATTGAGAGAAAATTCCATCCCCTTGATTGCCTATATGATTGAAATAGAGTTAAATAATATGTGGATCATTTATTCAGTGGAGACAGACAAAATTAAAATGGCTGAAAGTTTTGGGGAGAGTTTGGTTTGCTAAGGTAATTCAGTCCAAGTTCTACTTTCCCCATGTAACTGTAAACCCTAAAACACTTATAATTATAACTTGAAGGATTTGGCATTTAGTTTCTGTTTTCCCTAGTTCAAAAATCCATATGGATTTTTCATTAGAGTTAAAATGTCCTAGTGACATCGCAGGATCTTCCCTTACCTCCTGTACAGGTTCCCCAAGACCTGATCTAGACTGGGATGTAAAAGAGTGTGATATAGTGGCAAGTAGTGCTTTCTCTTTATTCTAGAACCCATGTTAACTGAGACCACAGTGTGAACTATACTTGTCTCAACTGCTTATACCCCTGTTGACCAACCAGTCTTATTGTATAATGAGTCCATTTTTTCATTCATAGGCAGGGTGAACTTTAATGGAAGAAAAGAAGATAAAGAGGTTAACTGCCAAAAACCTCTTTATCACACACACACACACGAAACTCTGATGTTAAATTCTTCATAGCAAAACCATAAGTTTACTCTGGATTTTTAAAGTCTGCTTTTAATTAAATTGATAATTTGACATTTTATAATTGGGCAAAAGTGCCCTAGGGCCCTACTTATAGTTCAAAAAGCAATGAGGACAAAGACAACTGATTTTGCAATTGGAAGCTTTGTGTTCTCTTGGAAAGAATGCATCTGCAGCTATGCTGGATCTAAATATTTTGATTTTTATCATGAAAGCAATGCAGATATTTTAGAGAGTAATTTATGTTTGTTATGGTATCTATGCCATGAATTTTATGTAGATAAAATTTACCAATTACACTCTTCTACGTATTTGTAATCAAATAGACATTTACTGTTTATTAATAAACTCCAATCGCAAGTTCTAATGAAGCTGACAATAGCAATAAAGTTTAAAAAATGATGATGGGATGAGTCTTTGGCAGCCCTCTGAAGATTTCAAGAACCCATCCTCTAATATGCAGAAAAGATCTCACTCATTCTACTGTTCATTTAAATCTTTCCAGGCAGTGCCAGACTTTACAAGTCTGAGGAAATACCTCTCTCTGATTTTTGATAAATGCCAGGTAATTGCAATTACACTGGATAGCACCATAAGACATTCTGCTACAATGCATGAGAAACTCCACATATTAAGCCAAATCCTGCTTGCCAGTGTGGGTAGCATTTTATATGCCTGAGCCAGGAAGTTTGCTGTCTAACACTTTGTTTCCACACTGTCCCAAGCTCTTTGTTAAATTTTAGAGCAATATAAACTTTTAAAGTACAATCAAAATGAATCTCTTTTTTGGAGTTGAGGTAGTCAGACTTACTTTAAAGAGTCAAAAAAGATAAAGAAATTGAGTACCAAATCACAGTGTAACAGAACTGAGCTCAGAGAAAGGACAGATTACTGTGGATATACACAAGGAATATTCATAAAAGGGGCAAGCTTTTAGGATGGACCTCCTCAAGTTGTTACTGATTAGTATTTAATAAAGTTCACATCCTACAAGGTTGATTGCCCAATTGACATATGGGTTAAACTTCTTTGGCACCACTGGGCAGTTATTGAAGTAGATTATCAACTAGTTCTCTTTAGTCATTAGGTGATAGCAGTTAATTTTGGCTGCCTATCATCCCCTAATGACCTCAGAGGACCTTCAGAGCAAGAGCAAGGCCATGTCTACACAAGGCAAGCATGTTCCAGCCATTCCACAATATTTGGACCAAAATGTGAGTTGATTTCGATCCTTGTATCACTTGCCTGCATAGCAAGCAAGGAGAGAACAGGGTAACATTTTAGGCCAAATATTAAGTTGCTTGAGGTGACATTTCTCCAATTTAGTACCTTAAACTTTGAGTATGGACCACTAGAGTCCTTGGAATGAGCATATTGACAAATGTGAGAGAGGTCCATGGCAACCTTAACCCAGAGATGAGCATATTCAAGTCATCTTCCCTCTTGCTTAGGGGGAGCTGGGTTCTAATTCCTCTTAGAGGGAGCTGGGTTCTAATTCCTCTTATACAAATAAGAAAGAAAAGAGAGAAAGCATTAAGGGCTCCATAATTTCTGTTGATAGTTGAAGTAGACCTTCAGTTGTAGACATTTTTCCTTACACTCTAATATGAAAGACTGGTTTATCTGTTTTCCATCCTTTTTATCCAATTTAAAAATGGAAAACTAATATATTTGTTACCTCATGAAAAACATTACCCAACATACCCAGCCAAACGTTGTACTTCAAGTGCATGTGATTAAAAAAATGATAAAAATATGATAACTCACAAAATAACCATTTATAAATTATATTCTTTTTCCTTTACATGTCTTTAACATTTCAGACATCTTAATCCATCTAAAATGTATGACCCTTGGAAAGTACTTCCAAGTTAATGCAAAGATAGATATTTTCTCTGATAGTAGCAAAGAACATTACTACTTTTGTGCATAAATTGCAAGGTGTAGATAAAAAAAATTGGTCCTATTGAGGTATTGAGGCAGGTGAGATAAGTTGGGCCTGCGTTGATCAACTGCTACCTGCTGAAATTGATTGACCCTTCTCCTTCTACTAAGGTACATTGGTTTCTACCTTGGAGAAACATGATACCCTTCCTTTTCCTCCGACACTCTTCAGAATTGTCCGCCTGGCTCGGATTGGCCGAATCCTGAGACTCGTTCGAGCGGCACGAGGCATTAGGACTCTCCTTTTTGCTCTGATGATGTCACTTCCTTCTCTATTCAACATTGGCCTTCTCCTCTTCCTGGTTATGTTTATCTATGCCATCTTTGGTATGAAATTCTTTTCTGATGTGACATCAGAGGATGGAATAGACGATATATTTAACTTTCAAACTTTCGTCGGTAGCATGCTCTGTCTCTTCCAGATAACAACATCAGCGGGCTGGGATAGTCTCCTCAACCCCATGTTGCGATCAGATGCAGCACCATGTGACCCCAAATCTCAGAACTGTTACCGCTCTACCATAGCCATAGCCTACTTTGTCAGCTACATCATCATCTCTTTTCTCATTGTTGTCAACATGTATATTGCTGTGATTTTGGAGAACTTCAATACAGCCACTGAGGAGAGTGAGGACCCTCTGGGCGAAGATGACTTTGAAATATTTTATGAAATTTGGGAAAAGTTTGACCCAGAAGCCACACAGTTTATTAACTATTCTGCCCTTTCTGATTTCGCGGACGCCCTTCCTGAGCCTTTGCGTGTGGCAAAGCCGAATAGGTTTCAATTTCTACTTATGGACTTGCCCATGGTGGACGGAGATCGCCTCCACTGCATGGATATTCTCTTTGCATTCACCACAAGGGTACTCGGAAACTCCAGTGGCCTGGATAGCATGAAAGCAATGATGGAGGAGAAGTTCATGGAAGCCAACCCTTTCAAGAAGTTATATGAGCCCATAATCACCACGACAAAGAGGAAGGAAGAGGAAAGATGTGCTGCTGTTATTCAAAAGGCATTTCGCAAGCACATGATAAAGACGAGCAGGTGTCTGTTGGAAGACAGACCTCCAGCAGTTCTCCAGACCCTCTGCAATGGAGATTTGTCCAACTCCGGGGTGGCTGAGGGCAAGGTCCACTATGACTGAGTCTGTCACACCCTCCCCTATTTCACAGCCTTGCTCCTAGGCTCTGAGCTTCCAGGGATGCACAGCTCAATAGATAAACTAGCAATGGACTCATGCAACAAACTGCTGGGTTTTCCTGACTGAAAGAAGTGATAGTTCAATGTTCATTTCAAGTGATGCTTGCAAAGATGGAAAATAAGGCTGTTAACATCTGGTACTGTTTTAATAAGTAAGAACCTAATAGCAAATGCTCTAGAGGACACAATAATGTTAAGATTGGAACACAGTTCAAATTAAGTCAAAACAAGAGGACAAGAAAAAATTTTAAATTTAAATTGTGTTTTCCCATCTGTTTCTAGGTACATTATCCAACATTTTTGTCTAGTGCTTTTCCCAATGCAAGTATGTGTTTTATCACATAGAGCTATTTTGCATGCTAAGTGAAAAATCAAAATCTGCCAATAACTAAGCAACTTGTTACAATTTTTTTTTTAAACAACGTTGAATATTTGGAATTCATTTCAAGCCTAAGGGTGTGATCTTCATTTATCAACCATGCTGTCTCTCATCAGCTACAATCTCTGTTATATATGTTTGGGAAAAAAAATAAATGAGACTTACAGTTTACACTTCATTCAAATTGTATACTAAATATTTCTCTTGTTTTGGTGGTTTTGTAAGTTGTGGTTTAAATGTGGTTCCTCATTTGTGATTTAAGGTTTGAGCCAGTGATTTACTCATAAATGTATAACAATTGACTTCAGGGATGGCAGGGGGTGGGGAACTCCATGATTTGTAGCATTTACTAATTTCTGTGGTGTGAATCTTACTATCATGGCTGATTTCATTCTTCTGATGTGAGGTTGGAGAGAGAGGCCCACAGTCAGTTCTCATAAATAAGTCCTCCCTGGATCCAGCTACCACTGGCTGGAACCATTAGAAAGTCTCTCTTAACTCCAACTCCAACACCACAGTGTGCATCTTGGAGTGAGAGTCCTCTGAGGACACCTGGAGTCCACAAGGATTGGCTGGTGATGACCTTAGCCATTTGATGAGTGCTAGTCAGTACCGGCTGTGAATCTTCTCGAAATGTTGCCTGGAGAGCAACCCAGGCCTACAAAAGGGCCAGGCCCTAAGTATAGTCCATGGCTGCCTAAGGATCTGGAGACACCCAGAGGCCAAATAAGATATTAGACTGTCAATCACCAAAGAGACAACTGGGGGCAAGAAATATACATTATGTGAATCTCTGTGTAGTAGAAAATTCTGTGGAAGTAGCCTTGGACCTCTCCACCTTAGACAGGTGAAGAAGCTGATGTGTCTACCAGCTACCTAGACTCTGGATCCCCAGTTCTGACCACTCCTCACTGTACACCTGTATCTCTCACCACCCAACGATGAAGGCCACATCCCATTTTATTTATGTTGTTGTTTATGTATTTATGTGCGTGCATGTATATATATTTATATTACATCATTGCATTCTCCTAGAGTTCTCCCTCCACCTTATCACCTGTGAACCTTCATTTTGATCTTGTTCTCCTCCCTTCCCTGATTTCTCCCTCCTGCCTCCCCTGTCCCCTTCACTTATAACTACATCCCATCTATTGGTGAGGCCATATGGTTTCTGTCTTTTTCTTTCTGACTTAGTTTTGCTAATGAGTCCCTCTATATCCGTCCATGTCATCACAAATGTATCATATTTGTCAGTTTTAATGGAAAAATACTATTTCATTGTGTAATTATACCACATCTTTTTCAACCATTCATCAGTTTTGGGGCATTTGGGTTATTTCCATACCCTGCCTAAAGCAAATAGTGCTGTGCTAAACATCTGAGTACACGTATGTTTTTGTAGTGTTGGTGCCCTTTGGGTAGATTCCCAAAAGTGGGATTGCTGGATCAAATGGTAGTTCCATTTTCAGTAGTTTTGAGGATCCTCCACATAGTGGCTGACCCAGTTTACATTCCCACCAGCAGTGTAAGATTGTTCTTTTCTCTCCACATCCACACCAGCACTTGTTGTTGCTGGAGTTTTTGTTGTTGTTGTTGTTTTGTTTTTTTTTTTTTTTTTTTTTTTTTTTTTTTTTTTTTTTTTTTTTTTTTTTTTTTTTTTTTTTTTTTTTTTTTTTTTTTTTTTGGATATGGGCCATTCCTTCTGGTGTAAGATGATATCTTGTTGTGGTTTTGATTTGCATTTCCACGGTTATTAGTGATGTTGAGCATTTTTTCATACCATTCCTATTTCCTATTTGAAGAAGAGTCTTTTTAGTTCTTCTCATTTTTTGGTTGGGCTTTTTGCTTTGTTTTTGCTAAGTTGTGTGAGTTCTTTTTTAAATTGAGAAAACTGGGTCAGAAAGAGTGTGTGGCCATGTGTGATCGCTCACCTGATGGGGGTCTGAGCCTTTGTGCCAAGCTGGGAAGCGGGAAGAGATGATTTCAGAACCAAAAAAACTGAGACAGGGACTCAGGGGCTTGGCAGGGCTTTGAGGATCTTGTGACTATCACCGGTTCTAAAGCCATGACCAGTTCTGCTTGAGGTTTCCCTGAAGATGCCTCTGTTTATGAACCCTACCAATTTTTCTGAAAAAAATGATGCCATTGCCATAGTTTCCAGCTGGAGAAAGAGGGGAATCTAGAAGGATATGGTCTTGCCCATCCAGATTGCAACGTAAGGCCTAAGGTGTGATCTGTTCTATACAGAAACACACATCTGTTTCCCCAGATTGTCCCCTGTCAGCAGCGTTTGGATTCTGAGGCCAGCTGCTAGAGGAATAACAGAATCTGCTTGACTTTAGCAAGAGGCTGAGTTATACTTCCTTCACTAGGTGGCAGCAAATGCCCAACATGTGCATTTCCCGGATTGGCACATCTGTATGTGAACCTAGAGCTCAAAGAGCCAGAGGACTGAGGAGAAGAGCTAAAACAAGAAGCGGTAAATTTTCCAAATCCTTGGTGGGGAGGGGAGGGTGCTGGAAAGCTTGCCAAAAGATAGTTCTCACCTATGGTCGACCTAATATTCTCCCAAGAGGCACCCGAGGCTGGTCTGAGCTCTGTCCTCCCGGGGACCATACTGACCTTCATGGCAAACATGCACAGCATCTAAAATCTGTCCCCTTATCCTCCAAGTCTTCTCTTCCCAAGCAAATCAGTTTCTGCTCAGTTCAATCCATGTATGTGGACTGCGGGTCAGTGCTGTATAAACTGTTTCTAACCAATGGCTTTTAGCCACAAGAACCTATATGCTAATGGGGACAAGAATTAGACCAGTATTCAGTGATGAGAAGACAACACAATGTAGCAAGTGCCACACACCAGGGAATCTCTGACCTGATGTGCATGGAGGTAGGCTCACAAGAAGGCTTCACATGGGAGGGGATGGAATGTGGGAAGTATCTCAGATTAACTTGATAGAGGTACAGGATTTTGAAAAATGGAGCTGACTCAGGCGGATGTTTGAAGTGGAGGAGAAGATGGAGTACCAGGAGGTGCAAAGAGTGTGGAAGTACAAGTATGAGCTAGCCAAACAATTGGATATAGAGTGGGCAGCAGCAGCTGGATCTTAGAAATAGACTTTTTTTGTTGAGTTCCTCAACTGCCAGTGTGGGGCCTTATACTATAGCAATAGGAATGCATTGAAGGTGTTAGAGCAGATGAGAAAAATTAGCCAGACAGATTAATTAATGAAGACTGGAATGGAGAAAGAACCCACAATACTAGTTCTGGTGGGGAAGAGACAAGTGAGGAGGGAGACAGGGGCAGTGTGACAACTGAATGGCTATGGGGGAAGTCAAAGGGGAACCTTAGGATTTTGAGTTAAGGTCACCACATAAATGAGAGTATAGATCACCAAGTTAACGAGTATAAGAAGAGCAAGGAGGTAGTGATCTGTTTTGTTTTGGCTTATTTTTGTTGGTTTTCATGGTCAAGAAAGAAAAAAATCTGAAAATGTGTTCATTTTTGAATATTTTCAAGGTTTAAGATGCCAGGCCCAAGTGATGATGTCCAAGCAGGCCTGGAATTTGAGGAGAGATAGCACAGGAGTTCTCAGCAAAGTGTCATCTGAAACCACAAGCAGATGGAATCATGGAGCAAAAAGTGTACCTAGATCTAAAAGGAGGTAGAAGATTTGCCCTGGTAGACATACTTTCAGAGAACAAAGAGAAAGAATCAGAGAGTTCAGGGAAGATTTTGGGAAGGTAAGTGAAGGTACACACAATGACATGTAAGATGAACACAGAGAAATTCAGACAAGATAAACTATATGGTTTCTCCTCTTTGTCCTTTCCACCAAGATGCATGGGAACAGAGGTGGTTGAATTTCAGGAAAGATTCCATTCCCTATTCTTCTAGTTTTTTATTTGACAAGGTTGAGAGCTTGCCTTCTAAACTCAAGTTTAGGAACCAGATGTTTCAGGGAGGTGTCTTGGAATGTCAGCTATTAGCACCCAGCACCCTTGGGGAAGTTGAATTCTCTGCAGCAACTCTTGCTCAGGGAGTCACTAGCTCCTGATAGCTTGTTGCCTGGCAACATAGATAGAACTCCTAAGGCCAATTCAGTGGGCAATCCTGTGCCTTGTTGCAGAAAGAGCCATCAAAGATTCAGTGAGAAACAGGTACTAACATTTATTGAACACCTATTCTGGACTGAGCAGTTATTTTATCCCTTTGTTTAATTTTCACAACAGCTCTACAGTTAGAAACTATTTTTAGCATTTGGCTTTTCATAGGAAGGGAAATAGGCATGTAAAGGAATTAAGACACTTGTTCAAGGTCATGCAATCAATTAATGGTCCCGATAGGATTTCTATCCAAGTTGTGTGGGTCCAGACTTTAAGCTATTGACTACACCACAGTGTCCACAGACAAGAAGGGATAGTGTGACTTGCAAAGAACGTACAGTTTTCCTAGCAGTGATGTCTGCAAGTCTTTTCCATCCATTTTTTTTCTCCTCTGAAGATAACACGTTTTCAAATTCTTAAAATTTAAAATCTGCATGATGGAGATACTGTGCTCTTTCTCCAAATTCAACATCTGAGTTCTGTTAGTGTACTCGGGGCCATAACATTCTGACAGTTTCCATTCTTTGGCCATTCTCACCCTCATTGTCCAGGGAAACTCTAGCTAGCTTTTTTCTTCTAACACTTGGTAACTAAGGGCGAGATACTTTCAGAAAGTATACTTCTATTAACATATACTAAAAGTATCCTAGTCAGAGAGTAATGATACCAAGAGATATCAAAAGGGTCCTGATTTACTTTCCCTTAATCTTCATCAGCTCCCCAACCCATCACCCTGAATGAGCATAAGGTTGAGTGCAAACTTGGATGCATGCCACTCAACTTCTAGTTTCCTTATTTCCTTCCCATACTCCAAACTCTTTCTACCTTTTAAAATCACTTCTGCTGTCAACCAGGCTAACTCTAACTCTAGCCCTTTGTGATTAAATTCTAGAAATTTACACACTTTTTTCTAGGCTATTCAGTTTGCTATGTCTCCTCTTTCTGCATTTGTTTATGTGAGTCCTCTCCTTTTTCCCCTTGATAAGTCTAATTAAAGATTGGTCAATTTTATCTTTTTCAAGAAAATAACTCTTAATTTTATTGATTTTCTGTTTGTTTGTTTGTTTTTTTCCCTGATCCCCACTTAATTTATTTCTGGGTGGTCCCACAACCAGTAAACTTTAGACACAAGTCACAGAACAAGTCTTTAAAAATTAAGGCTATTGAAATTGTATTCAGGACCTTTTATAACTACAAGGGTACAAAACTGGAAATAAATAACAGGAGGAAAACTGAGAATTCATAGACATATGGAAATTGAACAACACACTACTGAGTAACCAAGGGGTCAATGAAAAAGTCAAAGGGAAAATATCTTGAGGCAAAGGAGGCACATGTCAAAACTTGTGGGATACAGGAAAGTGTATGTAATAAAAGTCAAATTTTAGGAAAAATGATTGCAAATTAACAATTTATATTTGCACCTCGAAGAACTAGAAGACATACTAAGCCAAAGTGATGATATAATAATGAGCAAAAAGAGAGAAATAATGATAATTAGTCCTAAGTAACTTCTAAGTAAGAAATCAAAGGGGAAATTCATATACTGGAAATGAAAACACAATATATGAAAATGTATGATATATAGCTAAAGTGTGTTTGGAGGAAAGCATATACCACTTAAACCTATATAAAGAAAGAGTCCACAAGCCAATGACTTCAGCTTCCGCTAGAAACAGAATGACTACTTGCTTATTTTCCTTTGTATTTTGAAACCCAATCCTTCATGTGATGGTATCATAGATGTTATTAAGATGTTATTAATTCCTCATGACTAGAATTAGAGTGATCCTTTGCCTCCTTTTGTCTGGTAAGACCATAGTGATAGGATGGCTATCTATTAATTAGAAAGTGGGTTCTCACCAAACACTGATTGTAGACTTCCCAAGATCTAGAACAATGAGAAATAAATATATATGACTTATGAGTCACCCAATTTTGATACTTTGATATAGTAGCTGAAAGGATTTAGACAGCATATCTCATTTTTTAAAAGAAACATCTTTTATTCAAGTACTGTTGGTTTGCAACAATATATAGATTTCAGATCTATAACACTGTAAACTAACATCTGTATTATATTCTGTTTGCCACCAAAATTTAGTTTCCATCTCTTACTATATAGTTAACTCACCCTCTCTTTTTTCTTTTAATCTGATTTACCCTTCGCTCTTCTCTTTTGATAACTACTGCTTTGTTACTATAATTCTAAGAGTTTGTTTTGTTTGTTTACATGTTTTGCTTCTTTATCTTCCATATATGAGTAAAGTCAACAGTTTTACCATTTTTCATCTGACTAATTTCACTTATCACAACACTCTCTATGTCCATCTATGTTGTTGCAAATGGCAGAATTTTATCTTTTTCCAAATCACTTCTCCTAGGGGCAAAAAAAATTTTTTAATGTAATGTAAGTAGATCTTACACCCAAATCTTTTATCCATTTTGAGTTAGCTTTTGTGTATGGTGTGACAGATTGGTTAGTTTCACCCTTTCCCCTGTGGCTGTCCAGTTTTTCAACACCATTTATTGAGGAGACTTTCATTTCTCCAAGGCTTATCCTTGGTTCCTTTGTCATAGATTAACTGTTCATATAATGTTGATTCATTTCTGGGCTCGTAATTGTATTCCATTTGTCCATGTGTCTGTTTTTGTTCCAGTACCATACAGTTTTGATTATCATAGCTCTGTAGTATAGTTTGAAGCCCGGGTGTGTGATGCTACCATTCTTCCTCTTTTTGGGGGTCATGGTTGCTTTGGCTATTAAGGGTTTTTGTAGTTCCTTATTAATTCCAGTAATGTTTGTTCCATTTCTTTGAAGCATGTCTTTGAAACTTTGATAGGGTTTGATTGAATCAATATATTGCTTTGGGTAAGATGGCCTTTTTAACATTCTTAATTAAAACCCATGAACAGAGACTATCTTTCCATTTCTTTATATCTTTCTATTTCTATTTACAGTGTCTGATGATATAGATCCTTTACCACCTTTTAAAAATTCATTTTTAAGTATACACTTCTCTTTGATGCTGTTGTAAATGACATTGTTTTCTTGATTTCTTCTTCTTCTTCTTCTTACTTGTTTGCATATAGGAACACAACTGATTTTTGTTTATTGATTTTGTAATCCACTACTTTGCTAAACAGATTTATTGTTCAAATTACTTTTTTAGTGGAGTCTTTAGGGTTCTCCATGTATATTATCATATCATTTGCAAATAGTGGTAGTTTTACTTCCTTCCCTATTTGGATTCCTTTTATATCCTTACCTAATTGCATGTAACTAAGAATTCCAATATTATGTTTAATAATTGAGGTAAAAGTGGGCATCCTTGTCTTGTATCAGTTCTTAGTGGGAAATCATGCGATTTTTCACCTTTGAAAATGATGTTAGCTATGGATTTGTCAGATATGGCCTTTATTATATTGACATGTATCTATTCCCATTTTGAGTGTTCTTCATCAATAATGGGTGTTAAATCACAGCTTTACTTTGAATAGTTTTGAACTGCAAACAAACCAAATATCCATCCAGAGGTAAATAGAGTAATAAATTTGGTATTCTATCCAGCTAAACTACTCAGTAAAAGATACTACACTTGATCTTAGTCAAAGAGCTGAGAAGCAATACTCAGTAAAAGAAAGGAATGATTAATACATACACTGACACAAATAACTCTCTTGAGAATTATAATAGGTAAATAATCTAAATAAAACCAGTATATTCTGTTTATTTCCATTTATGTAAAACTCTAGAGAATGTAAACTGAATGTAGTGATAGACACTAAGTCAGAGATACCCTGGAGATGGAGAGAGAACTAATGAGGGAGGGGACATGAGGAAACTTTTGGCAATGATGGATGGGTTCACTCATCTTGATTTGGTTATGGCTTTACAAGTGAATAATGCATGTCAAAATGTATGAGATGTTTAGAGGTACACTTTACTTATGTTCAATTCATGGTATGTTAGTTATATTTCAATAAACCTATATCAAAAAGCCCAGCCCTTGAATTTTTGGACCTAAATGAAAGTCTCAATAAGCCTTTGTGTCTCATATTTTACTTTTAATGTCTTAAAGGGAGAGGCTACTAAGCCTTAGTACTTGCCCATCTATTTGGGGAGAAACATCAAACAAGATGATACTCTGCTTGGGTATATGGAGTGGAACTGAAATTTGGAAAAAGCCCTTGGGTTAAGAATTGGGATAATTCCTTCATTAGGGAATGACAAAATTCAAAAAAATCTCAAGGTACCATCTTGTTTGTCTGCTTGGACGATTAGGAAACAGATTCCCAAAAACTGACAGTAACTTAAACAGGTCCATGATTGATGGTACGATGGTTTTAGGGACAAAATAGGGAGTGAACATGGTTGGGGTGGAGCAATGCTCCCTACAAGCAGGGACTGAGTTCTTTGTTTCTCTTTGTTCTCTCCTACCTTGTTGTAGTCTATTGTTACATAGGGCATGACTGCTGAGGGCTGTTGGGTGGGTGGTCTTAGCTCCCACCCACCTTCCTCAATGCCCATAATTAGCAAGATTCAGTTAGCCTCTGAACACTGTCTCCTGACCTGCATTCTCTTCTGGGGCCTCAACCCTCCCCTCTCTTTCAGGGGAGGGCTCCATCCCACCACCTGGAGGATGGGCTTTCTGCACCCCAGACATTGCCCCAAGAGGCAGGAAATGCCAGGCACTTTCCTTCTCCCTATAGACCTTGTGAGCTCATTCTGGTAAAAGTTTAATGCCTGAAAGTCAATTACACTTAAGAATGCTCTGATGAGCCCACAGCAGCCTTTTTTCAGAGCCACTGGGGCCTGCCCCTGCTTTCCCGCTCCTTCTATCTGCTGCTGAGAAAGCCTCCCTGCCGTCTTCACCGTGTAGCAGGAATCTGATCTCTGCTGGGCCACCAACTTGCTGTGTGACCTCCAGAAAGGCACCACCCCTCTGTGGGTCTAATTCTGACACTGATCAAATGGCAGGGCTGCCTCAGGTGTTCTCTGAGGTGTGTGCTTAGCTGATTCATCCTTCTCGCCCCTCAACTCGGGGTGGTCAGAACAGGGACAGGGACACACCCAGGTGAACAGGGCTGTACGGGGATGTTCAGGGGCAAAAATACCAAAAATCTGCCACAGATATTGGAAATAAGGAAGGTATTCTGTTGGTTTAGAGGGTATACACTTTATCACTAACATTCAAAGAATTACACAAAGCACCAGCCAGGTTAGAGTGATCTGGCTACCTTTCCTGCATGGCATTCAGCTCCGCCCACCATGCCAGACCTTCTACCAGCTGACCCTAGTTGTGCCACAGCTGATTAAATGCTCAGGCATGGTTAAATGCTCAGGCAGGCCCTGAAGAGACAGAGAAGGAGGGAGCCCGAGTCTTTCAGTGCATAAAGGACATTTACCTCTAATCCACCCACTTGCTCCTTCCTAGCCAGGCCCTGCCAGCCCTCTGGCTGCTCTTGGCATAATCTCGGTGACTCCAGCCCCCACATCTTCCTCTCTCCCAGCCCCTCTGCTGGAATGCCCTCCCCTTCTTGTCACCTTCCTCAGAGCAGCTCCGGATCTTACCTCAGGAAGCTTTTGTGTTTAGCTTCACTCTAAGATTACTTAGAAGATTCCTGCACTCCCTCAAACACTATGGACCCCATCCCTGCACAAGGAGCAGCTTGGATGCAGGTGAGAAGAAGGCTCTGATCCAGAGCATGGGTTTTCTCTGCTGCTCCAATACCACACCTGCCCCTACCCCTCTTCTGGGGTCCTACATGACACGGTAAACCATAATAAAAGACCGGGGGTCTGAAGAGTTTGTCCCAAGTTCAAATGGGTAGATCTTTTGAGCCAGGGAGCTCTTCCTCATGGGACACAAAAGCCCAGTGGCTTCTGGTTGAGGCTGCTTTGGAAATGTGCAAAAGTGGTGAGCCATGGGTTTCCTCTTTCTGGATGGAATAGACTTGTTCCACTTTCCTTGGGCTTTCATCTGTGCCTTGGTTCAAATGATTCACTTAGCTGTGTGTTGTTTCCTGAGATAGCATTCAAACTGTTTAACCTGCTAAGATCCAGTCACTGACCAAACAGAATAGATGTCAGTGAGTGCTGGAGAAGGGCCTTAAGATGGCCAAGGAGAGGTAGTGGAAGAGAATGATTCAGGATATGGTCATCATGACCCATAAGGTGTTGGATCACAAGATACACTCGGGGCAGGGGACATAGAAGAGAAACCAGGGGGCCAGAAAACATATCAGGCTGCTGGTTAGACTATTTATTTGTGCCTACCTCAGATCCACTCCCAGCCCTCCACTTTGGTGATGTATATCTAAGGACCAAACTCCTACAGGCACAGTAGTTAGACTCACTTTCTACCTGGCTGTTTTTTTGAGAGTTGGTCTTGCTATTTTTGCCTGTGGAACCACAGGATCACAATACCTGGGGTACCACGGACTCAAGCAATCCCCAGCCTCAGCTTCCCAGGTAGCTGGGATTGCAGGCACGTGCCACCATGCCCAGCCATTTTGGGGGGGGCGGGGACTAGGTCTCACTGTGTTGCCCCAAGTGGGACTGCAACCGCTATCCCTAGCCCCATCCACTTCATAGGCTGAAGCTTACAGGCATGAGTCACCATGCTCAGCTTGTACCTGGCTTCTGATCATGTTCACTAATGGGAGGTACCAGAAAGAGATGGAAGGGATGGAAGAGGAAGCAGTTAGGGTGTCTCCCCTGCTTCCTGCTTGTTCTGGCTATGTTTATGGTAGTGGCTGTATTCCCCTATGCTTCAGTTTCTCTTACGTATTCCTTTTCCATAATTCAAGATTTCTCTGGGCTCCCTGTGTCCTTCACCCCCTGTCCTTTCAGGGACAAAGCCACTGCTGATCTTTGAGAATCTCAACACCCCTAATGCCTGTGGGAGTCAGTCTCTGGGAGGGCCCGAAGTGGCCCTTGCCTCCTGGTGCTCATGCCCTGGAGCAGTCCTCCCATGTAGTACCAGACTTGTCTTGCATGGCCAATAGTGTGAAGCAGAAGCGATGGTGTGTCATTTTGGGCATCAGGTTACAAAAGACATCAGCTTCTGTCTTACATACCCTCTGACTTGCTCTCTCTTGGGCCCTCATTCTGTGGAATGGAGGCCACCAAGTAGTGAGAAGCCCTTTGAGGGGTCCACATGGCCAAGAACTGAAACCTCTGATAGTCAGCCAGTTACCGGTGTGCCAACAATCGCCTGGATGAGCATGGAAGCAGCCCCTGCAACCCCATGCAAGACTTGAGATGATGACTGACCCTACCAATAGCTTATGCTGCAACCTCGTAACAGACTTTGGACCAGATCTACCCTGCTAAGCCACCCCCAAATGCTCATTCTTTAGGCATTACATGAGGTAGTGATTGTTGGTTTAAGAAGCACAATATTGGGGTCATTTGTTACACAGCAACACATCACTAGTCCAGCTGCTGCATCCTTTATCTGTCATGAAGACATTTTACTCATGATTCCTGAATTATCTGCAGTGGATTCCACTTTCTGACTAATCCAAGGATAGAAGGCAGTGGTCACTTATCTACTGACAGCAAATAGTTCATTTTCCTAACCTTATGGCTGCATGCGTGTGTTCTATCCAAACACTTCTGACCTGTCTGTCACCTGAAGGCTGGAAGTCTGAAGCAGAGCCTCCTGCTGTGAGATGGTCTTGGCCAGGTCAGGCCTAGGAGCAGAGGGGGCCCTAGCGAAAGAGGGAGCCAAGGGGTGAAGGGAAGTGGTGGGAGAGAGGAAGCTCTCTGGCAGAACCAGAAGATCTAGAACTGAGTTCACAGGAAACCGAGAGAGACATCTCCAGGTCTCCACTGGCACATCTAATGGGATCAAGGTGAGGCCCAGAAAAAAGCAAGTCCAGTTGAGAACCTAGACTGGCAGTTTCAGGTAGTTAATTTAGCATGATTTCTAGGTGAGTTTTCCTGAAGGCACCAGACCTTGAGTCTGGGCAACTCTCAACCTCTCCACTGCATTGGGTCTCTGCAAGCCAGCATGCCAGCAGTTCCTGGACCCCACAGAGAAAGCCCAGCCTAGAGAAGACAGCCCCCCTCCCTGTGGGCGGGGCACTTTCCTCCCTGCAGTTGGCCAGCAGCCTGGCATTACTGCGCAGGGGGCCCTTTTGTGTAGCCAGGCGGCCTCAGGGTGCCCTCCGTGAGTCATTTCCTGTTATTCTCCTCTAAAAACTCCTGCCATTCTTTAAAGCAAGACTTGACATTTTTACAGGACTAACTTCTGGGGCCTTTTGGTCAAGGAAAAAAAAAAAGCAGGGATTCTGTCTTTTATATTTACAAAGCCATTAATTGGCTTCTTTATAAAATTAGACTCCATTATAAGCTCAATTGGAGTGGGAGCATGGTTTTATTTAGTCCAAAACATCAAACGGTCTTAAAGGATTCTTTTTAATAGCCAAGTGTTCAGTAAGAGGACAGGAGAGGTAGGTTCTGCTTCCTTCTGCACTTTCCGTGATGTGTTCTTTGCTCACCCATGGACCTCAGTATTACCACCTGCTCTGGAGAAAGAGGAGTGGATGGTGTGGTCCAGAGCTGTCCTCAGAGGCTTGCAGCACTTTCTTCTTTCACCAGGTCCCTCTCCAGCTCAGAGAAATACAAGGTGAGGAAATACCCAAGCCAATCCTCACCCCTGCTCCAAGACCTCACACAGTCATCTCTAGAGGCAGACAGGCCACCAGCCGCTAAGTTGCAGTGTATTTCCACTCAGACCAACACACAGAGAGCTTCAGACACCAGTGGCCTCCTGCCAGTCAGTACAAGCACCGCTTACCTGTCACTTGATTTCTCTCATTCAGGCCCACAGAGCATCTAGTGCAGGCTTCCTTAAACTTTGACGCTCGGATGCATCAGATGCATCGCGGAGGATGTTTGTAATGTGCAGGCTCTTATTTGATCATTCTGGGGTGAGATCTCAGATGCTGTATTTCTCACAGAGTCCTTGGGGAAGACTACCCTTCTTGGAGTGAGAGTCCCTTTCCTTGCTGGAAACCCTACCTGTGGCAAGTGGAAAGACTGATGGTGGGGAGGGAGGAAGGACTTTCCCAAGATCCTTATTAAGTCTGGGGGAAGTGCCCTTGATGAACTTATGCCTCATCCTTTCGTCTCACTTAGGGAATAAGCCTGCACAACTCTGGCGAAGTGCTTTTCAATTTCATGTGCTCCTAAATCCCCTGGGACCTTATGAGTTCAGGCTGTGCTGTGCTGTGAAGGGTGCCTTTGGAGAGTGCAGAGTGGAGCCAAACTCACCTCACTCTTCTCATGGTCAAGGCACCTATGAGAATAGTTAATATTCTTCAGTTCAAAATAGTTAATATTCTTCAAGCTCAAGGTTCCCCAGAGCTGTCCTTGACCCTATGTTCCAAAGTCAAGCTAAAGCAGAGTAACACTGTGACAGAGGCGGTGAGGAATTCACCCAAAGTCCACTTTCCTCTTTTCTCAGAAAAAGAAGTCTGATTTTATCAGAGGCATCCAAGTGCCCACTTTAGGAATGATGCCAAGCCCCCCTTGAGGCTGAGAGAAGACTTGCACTCAGTTCTGACCAATGAGTGGAGTGGTTGTCACTCATTGAGTCATTGAATGGCACTTCTAAGAAAGCTCCTTAAAATGGGTGATAAATCAGGTGACATGCATTTTATCCTTCCAGCCTAGAGTGCAGGTATGACGGGAACTCCTCTCACCATCCTGGGACCAAGAGGAACACTTAAGAAAGGAAACCTTCCCCAAAAGATGGTTAAGCTGGAGAAGGGACAAAAGGGCAGCTTGGTGGAACCATAGGTCTCCTCCACTAGCTGTGACCCACTGCTGGATGTCACGACATGTGGAGAGAAAGAGTTCTTTAGGCCTCTATTTAGTGAGTCTTTGTTTTAAGCAATTGTGGGGAAATTCTTTTTTTTTTAATTTTATTTATGTGTAAATTTAACATCATTGTAATCCCAGGATTTTACCTCCCTCTCACCCTCCCCTCCTTTTCCCCCCTTTCCTCCTGCCCAAAGTTGTGTGCTTCAGTTTGGTGTTTAGCTTGTTTTGACTTTTCCTCAAGGCTTTTGTTTATTTTTTCACTATATCCCATATATTAGTGAAACCATTTGGTTTCTGGCTTTTTCTTTTTGACTTGTTTCTGCTAATATGATTTCCTCTAAGTCCATCCATGTTGTCAAAAAAAATCATCAAATTTGTCGTTTTTAATTGCTGTGTAATAGTCCATCACATATATATACCACATTTTTTCATCCAGTCATTTGTTTTGGGACATTTAGGTTGCTTCCATGTCCTTGCAATTATAAATAGTGCTGCAGTAAACATCCAAGCACAGGTGTCCCTTTGTACCCACATTGAGGTCTCTTTTGGGTAGATTCCCAAGAGAGCAATTGCTGGGTCAAATGGTAGTTCCATTTTCATTAATTTGAGGGTCCTCCACACAGTTTTCCAGTTTATATTCCCACCCATTTACATTCCCAGTTTACATTCCCACCAGCGGTGTATTAGTGTTCCTTTCTCTCCACATCCTCGCCAGCAGTTCCTGTTGCCAGTTCATTGGATGTGGGCCATTCTTACTGGTGTAAGCTGGTATCTCATTGTGGTTTTGATTTGCATTTCCCTTATTACTAGTGACTTTGAGTGATTTTTCATGTGCCTTTTGGCCATTTGTATTTCCTCTTTGGAGAAGTGTCTTTTTAGTTCTTCTCCCCATTTTTTGACTGGGCTTTTTGTTTTGTTTTTGTTTAGTTGTGTGAGTTCCTTGTGGATCTTCGTTATTAAACCCTTATCACTCTTGTGGAGGGCAAAATTTTTTTCCCATTCAGTTGGGCTTCTTTTAGTTTTTTCTGTTGTTTCTTTTGCTGTACAGAACCTTTTAGTTTGATGTAGTCCCATCTGTTTATGTTTTCCTTCATTTTTTTTTTTTTTTTGCCATCTGTAGATGTTTCCAGAAAAGAATTTCTGAATTGAACTTTTGCCCAAGTTTTCCTCCATGTATATTATGGTTTCGGGTCTGACCTCTAAGTCTTTTATCCATTTTGAGTTGATTTTTGTACATGGTGTGAGGGAGTTTCTTGGTCCATTTTTTTTGCATGTCTTATTCCAATTTTCCCAGCACCATTCATTGAAGAGGCTATCTTTGTTCCAAGGTAAGTTTTTCACTCCTTTGTCAAAGACTAGTTGACTATATATGTGTGGCTTTATTTATTTTAGGGCACTCAATTCTGTTCCATTGAGCTGATTGTCTGTTTTTGTACCAGAACCAAGCTGTTTTAATTATTATGCTTTGTAGTGTAGTTTGAAGTTTGGAATTGTAATACCTCCATTCTCTTTTTTTCTGGTCAGGAGGCTTTTTGATAGTCAAGGTCTTTTGTTATTCCATATGAATTTCAGTAATTTTTGTTCTCTTTAAAAAATGTCATTGGGATTTTTATTTGGATTGCATTGAATCTGTAGATTGCCTTTGGTAGGATGGCCATTTTGATGATATTAATTCTTCCAATCTATGAATAGGGAATGTCTTTCCATTTCCTTCTGTCTTCTTCTATATCTTTAGCAGCATTCTAATTTTTTCTTTGTATAGTTCTTTCACGTTTTTTGTTAGGTTTATTCTCAGGTTAATTTTTTTTGGTGTGATAGTAATTGGGATGGTTTTTCTTATTTCTTCTTCTATTTGACTTTTTGCATATAGGAAAGCTACTGACTTTTGATTTTGTATCCAGTTACCTTACTGAACTAGTTTATTATTTCAAGCTACCTTTCTGTGGATATTTTGGAGTTATCTATACAGAGAATCATGTCATCAGCATATAATGATATCTTCAGTTTCTCTTTACCTATTTGTATCATTTTTATGTCTTTCTCTTGCCTTATTGCCCTAGCTAGAACTTCCAGTACAATGTTAAAGAGTAGTGGGGAGAGTGGGCATCCTTGCCTGGTTCCAGATCTTAAATGGAATGATTTTAGTTTTTCTGTGGGGAATTTCTAACTGATACAACGGATCTGTCATCAACCTCAAAGGGTGACACATTTCCGATGTGTTCTTTTCACAGAATGAAATAATGGGATTTAAATTGGATTTAAAATGACCAGAAATGGCTATATTTGCGTGGGGTGAGCTGGAGAGGGTGCCACAGGGTCTGTGGCACAGTCTGCCCTCCCTACTGCAGGATTCTCCCTTGCTTTCTGAGCCCCAAAACAAGACAAATGTCATAGGCTCCCTGAGCGCCACACCCAAGCCCCATAGGGTGCCAAGTGACCTTAATACCACGCCTCACTCCCTCTGAGGCGCTAATCATCCAAAAAATGGAGTCCAAAATGACAATACCCACTTCACGAGCTAATTGTGATCCTTAACTGAGATGCAGCTCGGTTCATATTGATTATTGTTATTGCTACTTATTAAATATTTATAGTACGTGTATTTGTTAGATTTCCAAGAGCCAGGATGGCGGCACCGGGATGCAAAGGCATAGTTTCAGTCCCTCCATTCCTTGAGGAGAGTTGTTGCATGCCTAAACTGTTAGAAGGTCTTTAAGATGCTGCTGAGAGCACCTTTGCAGGTGTCTAGGTGGCTGTACACAGGGGGGATTCCCCCAGGCCTCCCGGGGCTGCTCCAGGGCTCTTGACAATCTTCAAGGAACTGGCTGCCTCAGCGTCTTGCTTGGCCTTTCTTTTTCTGACCGAAGAGCTTTGTCCCTAACTTAGTTTCCAGGTGTTAAAATGGGAGAGAGAAAACTACTGGTCTCCCGGGGCCTCTGTGAGGTGTGTAGGTAAAGGCATGGATACCTTGCTTGTTCCCTGGGGAAGGGGGGGAAATGGCCATCACCTACCATGGAGTCCACCTGATGGGCCCTGCTTCACCCCTTCCCCTTCTCTGAGCTGCTTCTCTACACCTTGCTGGCTGAGGGGGTCTGCTGCCAGCCCCATTTGCTGCTTCCCGGAGGGTTAGTGATGGAGAATTGGGGTAACCCTCTTGGGGGTAGCCCTGGAAGGGTAAAAGGAGGGGGAGCTGCATGAATAATGATGGCAAGCAGACTCTTACCCAAGTAGTGAGCTAGAGTTCTGCAGGGAGTAAAGACAGAGATGCCTCCGATGTCGGAGGTCTGCCTGTTCTCCCCTTCTTTCACCCTTGTGTAGACTCTCTGGGCCTCCTTAGATACCACTACTCTTCACACATTAAGAGATATACTTCTCTGGCTCCTCCTGCCTTTTAGGAATGGGTTTCCCAGGGTATTTCACCCAAGATTCCAGAGCTCTGATCATCCCATGGGACAAAAGATAGCAAAAGATCATGAAACTCTGCAGAGCAGTGGTTCTGAGACCCCAACAGATGCCAAATTACCAGCTTTCACCTGTTCTTCCCTTAGCCCTGGTCCTGGAAGGAGGGACAGCATTGTATGGTCACAGCCTTGATGGGCCTGTTCCTTGGGGTACCCTCCAAAACAGGAGGATATGGAGTGGTACAGGGTCAACTGTCCAGGTTCAAGGATCAAGTGGACACTCCTAAACTAGAAAAACAGTTTTCCTGAGTGCTACGCCCTCTCTGTGCATGCTATTGCAGTTGTTTGGGGAGAAATTTCGAGTTAGGAGTAAGAGTGTGCAGAGGAAATGGTGGAATTAGGGGAAAATTGCCTGGTGAGGTTAAAAGCTGCATTCTAGCCCTGGGTGTTCCAGTCCTGGCTAAAGAGGTCCTGCCTAGCAGGACACCACAAGGCAATCTGCCACCATCAAGAAATCATGCAAGTTTAGACAGTGAACAGACCACTGTGACCCATTGTGTGGGTAAAGGCCAGACCACCTTCCCCAGGTGTTCCACTTTGTCAGGAAGGTCTGGTGAGCTTCACTTACCCCTGAAAGAGCTAGAGAGAGAAGGAACCCCATGACTGACTGAGATTGTGTCTTCAACCACAGAGACACACCACTGAATTTTAGAAAACTGAAGTGAGGTAGCATAACTCACCAGGAGCATGGTGGCACAGGGATTCCTCCTTGCTACATACTGGTCCTTAAGCAAGTGGCAGTACTGGCATCACCTCCATATATGAGATCCTGCACCAGGACCTGGGTCCTGCCATTTAGCCTCCTTCACCATCCTCTGCTGGTATTCAGGTCCTTCACCCCAACAGGAATGAACAGAACTTGTCTCCTCAAATACATAGCTTGAAACTTTAATTCTCAAAGGAGTTATATTTGTGAATTGAAGTGAATTAAGGTTAAATGAAGTTATAAGGATGGGGCCCAAATCCAATGGGACTAGTGTCCTTATAAGGAAAGGAAGCGAAGCCAAAGATTGTGTACACACAGAGGAAAGACCACATGAGGTGTGCAGCTAGAAAGCAGCCCTCTCCAAGGCCAGAGGAGAGCATTGCCAGAAATTGAACTCAGTTAAATTTGACCTGTGGTGTTTCAACCTCTAAAATTGTGAGAGAACCTCCCTCTGCTGGCTAAGTCAAGCAGTCCCTGGTATCCTGTCATGGCAACACAGTTAATCCATATGCAAATGCTTGGCTCATTGCAACAGAATCATCCAGAGTCCTTGTTAAAAAGTGCAGGGTCCTGGAATCAACTCCAAACCTACCCCCATAATTTCTAGGATTTGGAATATGTATTCAATACTAGCTGAGGTAACTCCTAAAGTTTGACAGATACTGTGAACAAGAAACTTCTACAGAGGGCATTTGGTTCTTTTTCTAGCTATCCTATCTCTGGGCCTGTCTTGCCTCTTCCCCATCCCCAGGGCCCAGCTACAGCCCCACCCCTTCTTGGAAAGTTCCAATCCACCTTGACACCAATGAAACCCTGGGACACATTTTCTACTCTTAGTGCCAGGAAGCATACCCAGAAGACCTGAGATGGTTTGCCATGTCCCAGTCATCTTTGAATGAGAATAGTTGTAGCTTAGAATACACTCTTCTCCCGTGCAACCACAGTGGTTTGTGCCCAGTCATCTGCTTCTCTAGCTCTGAAGAAGCACCATATTCTTTACTGGCCACAGGCACAGGCAGGTTGTTCTGGGATTACATGTGTCAAGTGCATGAACCTTCACAGCCAAACCGTGAACTTGTCAAGGGAGGCATCATCTGAGCACCCTCCCTGGAGTGCCAGCTCTGTGCACAGCTCCTAATGCAAAGAGACTTGATCCCAGCTGGTCACTGTCCCAATCTTGCTGACCAGTATCTGCCTTTATCTCTTACCTGTGGTTGACTCACACATCAGAACACCATCTCTGGCCCATGAGAGGGCATCTCATGCCTCCCTCAGGAAAACTCTCTCCAAGAGAATAGATTTCTAACCCATTCACTTTTAATTTTGTTCTAATCATCAAAGTAGTATCTTTTCTAACATGGATGTACCTAGATGAAATCATATTAGCAGAAACAAATCAGAAAGAAAAAGCAGAAACCAAATGGTTTCACTAATCTATGGAAAAACATAGGAAAAACAAACAAAAGGCCAGGAGGAAAAGTCAAAACGAGCTAACAACCAAACTAAAGTACACAGCTGGGGCTGGGGTAGGGGATGAGTGGGAGTGGTCAGGGAGGGGAGGTGGTGGGTGAACCCCAGGGAATACAAAGATGTGAAATATATATATGAAGTTTTTAAAGTAGTATCTGTTCATGGTAGGGAACCTGGAAAGCACATAAAATCAACTGCATTCCTAAAAGTACTCCCTCTACCAATTTATAAAACCCACCTCTGTGACTTCCTTTCTTCCTACCATTGCTCATTCAGCAAATACTTGACCCAAAAGTTCTCCTCCATCACAAGCACTGGAAAGGGAGAAAATAAAAGAATAATTCTCACTCTACATGGAATTGCTAACATCATTTTTGATTTAAGGTACATAGTTCATTTCAATTAAATATATATTATATTGAAATGCTCCTTAGACTCAGATTTCATCTTGGATTGAGATATCCATTAACATCCATTCTGTATTTCCTTTGTCCATTTAGATTAAGTTGTATTCCGAGTTCCTGATTCTCCAGGGCACAGCAGAGCTCTTAGAACACACCCTGCTTTGTTCAGCCCATCTTGTAAGTTTTTCCTCCAGCCTAGGGCTAGGTTTGAGATCCCAAATGTTTTCTTTTTATAAAAATCTCTTCAACTTCTACCAAACCCACCTTCAACAACGTATTTTCTTTTGTACAGTGCTCTGTGCAATAAAATGCTATTGTCTCAGGATGGCGTCTTCAGATTTCACTCTCATTGCTGATTTTGGCATCTTTTTTTTTCTATGCTTTTTTTTCTCTTACTTTGAAATTATGAAAACAGGTATCAATTATGACTCTAAAACAATTGTCACTTAAAAGAATGTGAATTTATTTCAAAGATAATGTGCGCAATAGTGCATCTCTCCTGCCAGCAACACCCCCACCCAATCCTATTGTCCCTAGGAGCTCGGGGTACAAAATAAAATCACATCTTTTTTAATATTCAAATTCATATAACTCCATGTTCCATTCTCTTCATTGTGAGGGTGTTTTTCTTCCTTGTGCTGTCTGTCCATGTCCTAGTAAGTGGGAGCCCCAAAAGGGAACATCTTGGGATCAACACCTTTCCTCCCGGATGGCTTCTTGCTCCCTGTTCAGAGTCCTTTTTTCATCCCAGGAAGTTGCTGTCTGAGGAGTTTGGGGTGGGAGGAGGTTCCATGAATCTCACCTGCAGAGCATCCCCAACAAATGTCAGAATAATGGACACTCAAGGTGCTGAAGAGTCTCACCTGAGGGACCCGTGGCAGGTAAGCTTTGTTTCTGTGGATGTCAGAGCATTAAGCATTCAAGCATTAACCTCGATTCTTGCACTTAGTAACTGTGTGAACTCTGGGATACCTCTCTGAGTTCCAGGCTGAACAGCACAGACCCACTGACCAACACTCTCAGTCAGGGCTTCTGGAACAGGAGGGATCCTTTGTCTTCTACTGGAGTCAGCAGCAACCAGCAGGGAGAGGACTGCTGCTTGAGGAAGAGGCATATGAGCCTAGCCATGCTACCGAGGGCACGATGACTCAGACAGACATCTTAGTCCAGGTCTGCCTGTGGGGCCAGTGGAGGATCTACAAGTCCTGCCCCACACCCAACCCCTCCCATCATTGTGGGTTTGCCCCAATAATACTCTACAGGATCACTTGTCTGTCTAACTTGACCCAGGATAGCAGGTGGGTGAAGCATCTGTCAGCTGTCAACTAGCTCTTCTTGCTCCTTGTTCTTACTATTTCCACAGGAAGGCACACAAACAGCCCCCTTGCTACATCCCAGGGAGGGAGGTCCCTGACTGAGAGATTACTCACCAGACTGTTTCCTTTCTTTAGGACATCTATATCCACCTCATGGCCCCCTCTTGTAAGCCCCCCCCTCCTTAAATCAGTCCCTACCCAGCCTCCTTGAAGACCTTTCTAAATCACTCATCCAGACACAGGGCTTTCCTGTGTAAAATCACCCCTTCTTTCCTGTGTAAAATCACCCCTTCAAAGCCTCAGGCAGATCTCCATTTTGGGGGATTTGCCCACCCTTCCAACCTCACCTCCTCCTTCTCTTTGTTCCACAGTACCCCAAACTTTCTTATTTCACTGAACCCCTCCCTCTGCCTGGAATGACTGCCCCCCCCCATGAAACTGCCCAGAGTTGGTCAATCTCTTTACTTGTTTGCAGTTCTACTGTCTCTAGGCAATGCTGCAAGGTAATCATTGCTCTACAGGCTGTCTCCCTGTAGACAGCCTACCTTCTTAGGGGTCTCTGGTCATCCTGGTGTTCTGGACCCTGGCACAGAGGGAGTGTCCTGCACATGACAGAGAAAGCCCCACAATCCCAAGTTCCTAAAGCTGCCTTTGGTTGGGGGTGGGTGGAGGGCCTTGGGCACCTAAAGCTCAATCCTTCTTTCAAAGGCTCTGAGTCTGAGATGCAGGGCAGTTACGATCAGGAGATGTGACCGCAGGCAAAGTGTGCCCACAGCCGTCCCCATGGGAACCATGTCAGGCTAAGCTCCAACTCCGAGGGAGCAGCCTGCTTCCAGCCTGAGCCCGGCGGGGGCCGATGTGGGCAACGGTTGGTTCAGGCCACCCGCAGCCTCCGCCTCAGGGGTCAGAGAGGGATGCAGCTGCAGGGACTGGGTGGGCAGGTTGCCATAGCAACCAAGCTGCTTGCCTTTCCCTGGTGCTTGGAGTTCTGTCAGGGATGCCAAGTCATGCTCCTCCTCACCTGTGTCCAGGACACATCACCAGTACCAAGATGGGCAGCAAGGTCTCAGAGGAGCAGGGAAAACAGAGGGATCAAGAAACTGGTAACAACTGCCTCTCCCTCCCCCAACTCATCTGACCACTGCCACCATCCTGGGGACAGTTAATGTCAAAAAGGAGTTGATTTGCCCAAAGAGCAGTTGCCAAAGAAGGCAAGGGCCACAACTGGGAAATATGCGGTGTCAAGAACCTAATTCTCCTCCTTGTCCTCATACCTCATAGCTGAGTGTCACTGGGGAAACCTCTCAATCTTTCCAAATCCAGCTTCCCCACATATAAAATAAGGATCATTTTATCTACCAGATATCCATCAATAAGTATCATTATTCAAATGTAAAATGCAAGCTATAAAGCACTCATATGCGATTATTTGAGAAGCAGGCTGCAAACATATGTGATCAAAGGAATTAGATAATGCATACATGACAGATTGATGATGAGTTAAAAGGAACAATTCCCTTAATTTCTTCAGTAAGTCTCTGCTCAATCCTTCTTGTTCTAGAAAGCATGGCACCTGGGACTGGAGACCCAGGAATAAGTCATGCACCCCAGAGGGACTTACTCTTGCAGAAATGTTCTCTGTACACGTGACACTGTGAAACATACCAGAATAGCTATGGTCACTCTGTTCTCAAGGACTGCAAAGCAAACTTGTGAGAGAGATGAACACAAGGCATCGATCTATGGATGCAGGCAGAAGATTGTAGCTTATTGGGGAAGAAGATGTTCAGGTTTTTATTGGGATGGGGGGTCCCTGGGAGGGAGTAAAGGGAGAGAGGGGTTGAGTCAACGGGGGGCAGCAATTGATCTGTGACATCAAATCCTCTGGTTGTCTGAAGCAGAAGAACTCTTTGCTTTTTAGAGAATAATTCTTTTCCTTCCACATGAATTATTTCACTTATTTTCTAATAAGAATTATTTCTTATTTTCTATGGCCTCCTCTAGATTTTAAGTTCCAAAAGAGGGCTTTGTTGTTTCATACCCGCAGCCTCAGTACTCAGCATGTGCACATAGTCGGTGCTTATTAAGCACTAGTTAAAGTAAAGGCATTAAACAAGTGACTTGAAGAAGTGCTTTGTATGTTCAATGGCAGAAATACTTTCTTCCCTTTATTTGTCCTACTGCCACTGGTCACACATAATCTTGCCATAATTCCTCAAACAGGACCCCAAAGCTCCGTGGTGTAGAATGCATGTCACATTATCATGAGGCTCATGAAGTGACCAGGGTGAGCAGCTGCCAAGGAGGAGGCCGCTTGCCAATTGCTCTCTGCCTCAATATGCGCTATTATGAGACATGTCATCACCTTTATAATCATCATTTTCAAAATTATTTGTTCAGTATCATCTCCCCCACTAGATTGAACCTCTTGGCACCTCTTGCTTGTAATGCAATCAAGTACTTAGTAAATATGTGTTGAATGAATGAATAAATGAATTCATGGGAGGGTATTTCATGTGTATCTACCCTGCTCAGGATGTTCATGGAATGTATTGTCATGGACTATGTGGAATGTCTCAGGAGTAAAGGATAGCTGGAAATTAGTAAGTTAGGAGGAAAGTCGAAATACAATATAAGAAAAACAAAACAAAAATCCCCCAAGGATTCTGGATTGGAAGAGAGTGTGATCTGTTCAAGCATCCAAAGAGAATCCTGTATCACCGAGGTGTGGAGATGGAGTGAGTGGGTTGCTGCCTCCACTAAGCCGAGAAATCAAGGGAAGCTCATAAGCTCTCTCTGCGAGTTTGGGCCTTACTGTAATAACAGTGGACAGATATTTTTTGGCAGATATGTTTTCTGCTCAGAGGTGCATTGTAAAGATTGTGCTAGCTGCTATGGAGAAAGAAGACGAGAGTAGTGGAGCGATAGTGAAAACTGTTTTAGGAGGTCACTGAAGATATTTGGCATCAGAGGCCTTTGCCATGATGATGGCCAAGGAGGTAGAGGGAGTTAGTAGAGTCAGAGGGCTTCCCGGAGGTCAAGTTAAATAGACTTGGTGGAGGATGGATGTAAGGAGTGAAAGGAATGACTCCCAGATGTTTAGAATTCCGACTTGAGTGTCCAGGTAGATAGTGACAGTACTGAACAGGGAACTCCGGGGAAAGAGTATTTTAGGGTAGGGGACTGGGACAGAAATGATTAGCTCAACCTGAAATACTCATAAGGTGCATATGAGCAAAGATCTGAAATTCTCTTACATAGTGGATATATGACCCTGGAACACAGAGGAGAGAAATGTGTTGGAGATAAGGACTAGGTACCATGTTAAGTGGAAGGTAATTAAAACCATGGAAGAGAACGAAATCACCAGACAGAAGGCCCGAACAGAAACTTAAGCAATTCCATAGTTCACTGATCCGAGTGAACTAGGAAATTCTGCTCCCATATGATGTATAAAGTTCGCTGGATGACTCTTTTCACATCATGGACCAGACCCACGAACAGTCAGCATGAGGAGGTGAACAGTGGGTGTGGAAATGCAGTTGCGGGAGGTGACTCTCCCACAGGCCTTCACCCTCTGCATCCTCAACCTCCACCCACTGAAATAGCGCAGGCGTGTGGCACGGACTTTGCATGCCAGAGAGCACAGGTATCTCAGCTGTGGCAGAAACAGCCACCTTTGAAAACTGGCAACTTCTCCGGAAACCTCCATGTGCAGGTAGATTGAAAGGCCCCCTGAGGTGCCAGCTCTCACCTGCCAGTAGTGGCTAGGACTACAAAGAGAAGCTCTCACCTGCCAGCAGTGGCTGGGACTCGTGTGCATCCACAAGCAAAGAGACAGCCAATGATTTTAGTTTCAAGCTATTTCTATCTTCACACAGAACTGTAGTGCTAGGAGGGAGCCAGGAGGTCCCTCGGCCTGACTCTTACTTTCTTCGTAGTGGATAGAACGAGGCCCAGAGAAATCAGGGGATTTGTCCAAGGATGCAAATCTTACCAGCAGCACAGACAGGCCCAGGACATCTCTGATGTCAGCCCAGGACAGCTTCCTACCAGTGCTGCTTCCGGCTGGAAGCTGGAAGAGCTGGGAGGAGAGAAAGAAAGTGCAAAGGCAGCTTCTAAGAGCAGACAGCAACCCTTTTGTCGCTGTGCAGATTGTTTGGTGTGGTCATGATAGGACTTCATGGCCACTCCTGGGGTGCTAGGTGACGCCCCCAGAATGAAAGCATCCCTTCCCCCTGTCAGTGCTCCAGTAGTAGTCCTCTCCTCTTACCAGAGTAGGACTGAGCTCTTCCTGGAAGCAGGGCTCATGCCCTTGAGCTGTTCCTTTGAAAGCTGTGATTTCTGCAGGGAGAGAGCACCATTTCAGAAGAACTGAATCTGACCTGAAGAAGCTGCTTGTTGTGTGATTTGGGAGGGTTTGAATAACCAGGCTTGGGGTGCAGTCAAGTATCTAGGCAGTTTCCTGCATTGCTAACAGGTTTGGAGGGACAGCTCCCAGACCCGCCCACAGGGCACCAGGCAGGCTCACAGGAGCCCGGATGGACTGTGGCCCTCCGCATCCCCCTCGCTCCTGTGGGCAAGTGGATGAGTGATATTCTTTTTTTCCTGCTCTTTTCTTCTACAGAATCTGATGTTTGATTTGAAGCCATTTCGTGCTTTCATTTCAAACTGTTGTTTAATAAGACCTCATCTAGTCTCCGCAATGTATGAAGAATATGAAAATTGCTCAAAACCTTTTTTTCAATTAAATCTTTCCAAAATGCAAAAAAATTAGCGAGCAGGTTCCAGTGGGGAAGGGAACAGCAACATTTTAATAAAGCCAAGTGCTTGTGGTGGGACAAAGACTTCGAGGCAGGGAAGGCGTGGAGAAAAGGGGTGCGGCTCTGCTCTCCTGGGTCAGCGGCAGGAAGCAGCCGGTGCCACTGCCCAAGGCTGGGAGTCTGCAGTGGATGCCAGAGGCTTTGCTATCTAAGTGCAGCCTCTTCGCTTCCTCAGGTTTCAGCATTTCCCATGAGATGATTTAAAATCACATTTGTTGCTTTACCATCTAATCACACATAAGCTTCTCCCCACACTCACCCCCACCTCTCTCCAGCCAAGGAGTGCACTTTCTGGAGCACCAGCAGCCAGGGGGGGAACTCGTAACGGGAAATAGAAATGGCACCCAAGAAGGCACAGTTCCTTGTAGTTCTGTGAGCAACTGCAAGTGTCCACAAGATTGACCAAACCCCCTTCACCAAAGGGGCCTGGCAAGCTAAGTCTCTGCAAGGCTGGGGGGTCCCTGGACTTGCTTCTTCCACCAGAGCTGCTCGCTAGCCTCTCAGCAGAACAGATGTTGGAACGAGTGTCTTCCTCTTGCCACACTTGAATACTAAGCTGACCCTATGTCCCAGGAACTCATGGTTTCCCGTGGAGGCCATTTGGGATAAAAGAGAAGACCTCTTATCTAGAAGACAAGCAAGACCGAGCGGCAAAGGTTTGACTGTGGGACCCCGGGGCCAGTCTGTGGTGAATGCAGTAAGGATACATGCTAGGGGTAGAGATGGGTGGGACTGCAGGTTTTATCCATGAGTCAAAGATGAAGCACAGCTTTTAGGCTGTTTGAATGTGTGACTCCCCCCAAACACCTTGAGCTCTTAGAAAAAGAGTTGCTGTTACTCTATTTCTGTAGAACTTATTTCCCTTTTTCTGAAGGATGAAGGGGGAAATAAAGCTAAAACCCCAAACCATCTACATGGCCCCTCCATGTCCATTTTGTGCTCTTCAAAGAATCACACTGGTATAAAGATATATTAGTTTGACTAACAGGTGTGATTTCATAAATTTGACCAAAGATGTGCTGACAAAGATCAACTAGCCTGAGAGTACTGATGAAAGTTCAAGCTAACTAAGTGTTGTGGATACAGGAGGAGAGGAGGAGTGTGCCAGCTGCTCCCTGAGCTATGTTTTGCTTCAGACCCAGGGTAGTATGGTCTCTTGTTCAGAAGAATGGGTGAGGCTGAAAGCAGTGCTTTACACTCTTGGCTACACATCAGTATAAACTAGAGAACATTTTAGAAACAGACTCCTGGGTCCCACTTTGGATGTACTGAATCTGCATGTTTAGGGTTGAAGGCCAGGAGATTATATTTTTTCCCCCAATGTTTTCTAGAACATTCTCAAGGGCAACAAGGTTGTAGAACCCCTGTTTTAGTACATTGTGATAAAAAATGACAAACCCTGGCTTTTAATTCAACTGGAGTAGAAAGATGAGAGCAGATACCATCTCTGTGTTCTTTGTTTTTAGCCCCAAATCTTCAATCCAGAAGGGTGAGTCATACTGAAATGTCTCTGGTTCTGAATTTGGTTAGATCCCCAATCCCCCACAACTCCCATCCAAGTATATGTTGTGTAAATTTGATTCTTGATCAGGAGTTGGTCTTTGAGTTACCAGATTAGTGCCAGGAAAAGATATAAGAGTCTGCTGTGGTTTTTAAATGTAGTTTGAATCAGTTTTACTAGTCTTGCAAAATAAAGCAGGTAGATACAACCACACACATGTATTTTGAGTAACAGAAGCCAAAAGCTGGCCTTTCTGGCCACATGTGTGGGAGGAAGGTGGAAATGACACAGAAATGAATTGCTTTTAGTCTGATGGAAGAATTTGTTTTGAAAAGGCATAAAGATGGTTTGAAATGTTAGGAGGATTTTAGAGTGGCCTTAAAAAGTAATTTACTGGCTCCCTGTCCACTCACATAGCAGTTAAATGATGGCAGCAATCATAATAATAACAAACAAACATTTAAAGTGAAACACCAGCGTTGTTTCAGCCCCAGGCTTATGAAAGAGCATCTATATATAAGGATGGTCTGAAGAAAACAGCAGCAGAAGGAAATGGGGAAAAAACTGGGAATAGTCTTAATGGTAAAGAGTAGATTGAAAGTCTTTCATTAATAAATATTACCAAGCCTATGCAATTCTAGGAGGAGAAAAACCTATAGTCCCTGGTCTGGGAGGACCAAGGTCATGTACTTCCTGTGTCTGTGTCAGAGCTAATCAAGTCAAGGAGACCACAGAGACCTCAGTTTCATTATCAAGCAACAGCTCCTGCTGCCCATCAGTGTCCCCCATCTCAGAAAAGACTAACCCTGGGATCCCCTATACTGAGCAACACCATGAACTTGGAGTCCATCCCTTCTGAACTTATGAGAGAAGCATGATCCTGTCCCCTCTAGGATCCCTGTGTCCTTCCTCAAACATTCCTCTCAACAACAACTCTTCTGTGTCATTTCCTGTCCTTCAATATTCTGGTTCTACCTCCTTTTCCTATAAGGCTGGCACCCTCGCTCCCTGATGCTGCCTCATCTCTTTGTTGGTGTTTATTTGCATGGTGTGTTTCTTATTTGAATAGTGCTTCTATTTGTCTATTACCAATATGAGTTTATAGCAGCAGTCTGACTTTTTGATTTTCATATACCTTTTTATATGCCCATGAGTTGCTCAGTCATGCTTCTTAAATAAAAACCTAGCCTGGTGTTGCAGATCACGTGGGAAGGAGATTCTAATACAGCAATAACTTCTCCTCCACTCCATGCCTCCCCTTTAAGCCATCACTGGGTTCTCTCCCTTGCCTGATGGCATCCAATCGGTGTGACTTTGAACTCTTTATCCTCCAGGAAGCTATTGCTCTGGTCTATCCTGCCTACCAGAGCCCACAGTCACTCTTCATACCTGGCTGTTTATTTTCATGCTTTGCACTGAGTCCCTGTGGAGAACTGGAGCCATGCTTGAAGGAGCTGTTCAGAAGAGCAGGACCAGTGAATAGGTGTAGAAAACAGTAGTTACAAGTGCCCTTGGTGGACTGGGCTGGATCTTGGTGAGCAGGCCAGCTTTGTGATTTTGCCATTAGCATGTTAGGCAACTTTCCTCCCATCCCTTTGTTTCTTCAAAATTAGTCATCATGATACCAATTTTACAAGACAATTAAGAGGTTGGGTCCCACCTGTTTGCCACTATTACGGTTATTAGTCTGGAATCCTCATTTTGTAGATCTGAAACTCTGAGACAACTTCAGTGACTTATTCAAGATCACATAGCTGGTTGCTAGTACACCAAGCAGGAGCCCATGGGCACTGCCCAACATGTGAGGCATTCCCTCAGCACTGTGGGATGCTGGGACACCCACTGGTTTCTAAGGAGGGGAGAGGTCCCATTGGAAAAACTTTGTTCCCATTCTGGGTAGGAGCTGAAGCATTCAAAGCCCAGCCTGGATGCACCAGGAGGTATGAGCTTGACCCTGCAGTAAGGCACAGTACTAGGGAAAGCAGGTAGTTCTAGTATAATAACTCAGTTAATATTATGGTTATGATTGTTGTTGTTTGAGATGCTCACAATGCTGACTAGCTAGTCAAACCAGAGGATGCTTCAGGGACAATAGAAATGAGGGAGGCCTTAGGCAGTGGATGGAGAAGAGGGAAGCACTACTGTGCACCAGATATGGTAACAGAGGTAAAGATCAGAAACAACTAGAAAGTGCTGACTGATGACAGAAATCAGCATAGTATTATCACCACATGCGACCAGGGAGCCGCTGAGAAGAGTCATGGGGAGTTACCTGGGGTACAGGAAATATTCTATGTCTCGGTCTCAATGGTTATTACACAGATGTTTGTGCATGTTTTTTAAAAAGCATCAAACTGTAGATTTAAGAGTAGTGTACTTTATGCATTTTGATATGTATAATATCCTTTGTTTTAAAAAAATCACTAATAGTACCATTTCCTAAGAATAATTAATGCTAATACCCTTGTGTTCTTTACCCTCTGGGCAGAAGAGATCATTGCAATAACCTAGCTCTCCAACTGGCTATGACCTTGGCTAAGCCAGCCTCTAAGTGTTCATGCCTGATCTTCAGAAATGTTAATAATAGAGCGTCTAAGAGCGTGTGAGGAGTGAATAACACTATATATGTAAAATGCTTAGCACCATGCATATAGGAAACAAACAAGGAGAGGCATTTATTAGTAAGACACTCATCTTTTTTGTTCAGTTTTAAACAAATTAAGTTGTGATGAATTGAAAAATGAAGTCTTGGCTGGAGCATAGGCTGGCAAATGATCATAGGCCAAGCAAGGGTCAATAGCGTCCAGAGGCTGCTGACTGCCCAGAGTTTGTCGGCAGGCAGGCAGCGATGCATCAGAGTGTTGAGAAAGTATTTGCTGGTCTCTTGGCTCAGTGCCTGGTTGTGACCCAGTGAACGGAGAGATGTCAGAGGTCCTGGTTGGTTCACTGGCTCAGTCAGTTCTCATCTACACATGTCATTCTGTCTCCCACTTCCACCTTTTCCAGTTCTAACTCTGTGGGAATCAGAGCACTGTGGGAAATCTATGAGGGCAGCAGTGGGGAATCCTGGGTAAACTGAAGCATTGGTGCAAGTGTGAAAAGCAAATCGAGTGCCTCCTTTGAGCTAGAGTTTCCAGACAAAACCATTGCCTAGATCTCAGACCTTTCCTCTGTAGATTAGAAATAGTTGTCCTTAAAAGAGGCTATCTCTCTTAAGAAGATGTGATGTGAAATCAGACAGTCTATGTAGTAGTTCTGGATCAACTACCTAATGATTTTGTTCCCTTAGGGAATAACAATATTAACAGCAAAATCAATATAATGGTTCCTACTGTCTAGCTGTCATTCTAGCACAATTATTTTCAGGATTATCTCATCCTATGATTACTATGTCTGTTTTATAGATGAGCAGACTGAGGACAGAGAAGTTAAGTAGACTTCCCAATGTCCCTTGTCTAGAAGTTTGTAGAGTGGAGAGTTTAGACACAGATGGTCTGGCTCGAGCATCCAAGACCTTAACCATCCCACCATGCTGCCTCTCTACACAATGGCTACTTCACCAATAGGAAATTCTTTATTGTGTGGGTGGAGAGATGTGAGAAGTATTAAAATGTATAAAAAATTTAGAGGACTTGAATATTAGATGCATCCACACAATGTATTTTGAAAGATCTGAGCCATGAAGCACAATTTTTAAAATGTGACTGTTTCACCAAGATGCCATGTTTTCCTAATGGCAGTATTTCATGCTGTGCCCTGTGCCAGGCACTGGAGACACAGAGGATAAATTTTATTTCTACATTATCAGGATCTATAGAACATGGGATCAGAGAGCTACTAGTCATACACACAAGTAGATGTAATTCTAATATAAACTGTGAAAGTTTCAGATAAGATTGGATTATTTCAACAATCATCTCAATGGCATCTAATTGAGAAAGGCAAGTTCAAAGGGGGCCTCTCTGAGGAAGTGACATTTGTGCAGCAGTTTAAAAGAAGTTACACTATTTTTGTCAGAATTTGCCAGTTGGCAGAATTGGAGGATCAAATCAGAGAGGGATTTGTGGACAAAAGACAGATTCCTTCAATGTCAGGATCTGCGTGGCAGCACTGGATTTTTTTCAGTCTCCTTTGCTTGTCTGGAATAAACTGATGGGCTGCTTTCTATTAGTTGGCATTTACATAAAAGTCACAGTGCTCTTGCCTTCGAACCTTGTCCAAAACCCATTTCTACCTGTCAAAATTTGCATATTTTTTTCTTTGGAGACTTAGCAAAGAAAAGGAGGATTATTGTTTAAGAGAAAATAATGTGTAAGAAGAAGATTAGCAGGCATTGAATTGCCTTATGGACAGAGGCCCCCTATAGGTGCCCCAGCTTTTAGCAAATGTTCAACCAAAGCCAGACACAGAGAAGTAGTCCAGTAGGAGTCTTCGGCCTGGACATATTACATATTCTCCAGGGTCTCAGAATCCAGACTGCACATGTGCCTCTCACAGCTAGTGTAGGTGGGTATCGTGACACCTAGTCAAAAACATTGTCAGTTTCCTCCAGCAAAGCAAGCCTTTAGCAGTTTTTCTCATTTATATTGGTGCCTCCTTTAATTATCTTAAGGCACTTGTCTTTATTCCCTTAAACTCCATCATTAGAACCACACAATTTAACCCTTATTAATTTTTCTAAATAGTTCCTTCTTGTTAGGGTTTTGTTTCTCCCTGAGAAGATTTAGAAACTTCTAAAACAAGAAACATGACTTTTTTGTCAAGATGGAAGAGTCATACATACATACTGATCCTCTCATTGTCAGATGAGAAAACTGAAGTGTAGAGAGAAAATACCCAAAACCCAAACCTGATTTCTAACAGACCTGTAGCTGAGACTCTAACCTTTTAACTTCTATTTTAGCTCAATACTCTTTCCTCCACATCACATGATCCTTCACAATACCTAGTCACACTAAATGTACAGTAAACCTTCAACAGTTACAAAAGATGAAAGATAATCTGACTATTTGATAGAGTTGGGAACTTACCCTGACTTACTCTATAACCTCCAGCAATTCAACTGGGCACTTCTAGCCTATGGCAATTTCAAATGAGATACCCTCAAAATTTAGAGGCACAAAACTGTATTCACATTTGACAATAGTCAACAGAACAAGCCCGTTGCTTCTCATTCTCTAAAAAGTTAAGAACAAAATAAATGTGAGAGGGAGTTCTCTTATTCCTCCAGGAATTACATCTAGAAGACAACTGAGCAGACCAGTTGTTTCAGGGGGAAATACTTCTTCCAGATGCAGGACAAACCCAATCAGTCCTGATGTTTGCTTTTGCAAAGTCAGCCTGTCTTTCTGGAATTCAGCCAGTCCTTAATTAGATCAACTTCAGTTTTCTAATGAGTCAAAACCATAGCATTACTGCTAGATTATGAAGGCTTTAGAGCTCCCAAAATACAAAACTTCAGAGCTTTTCCTTTCTTCTTGTGTGCTAACTACTTCTCAGGGAAAGAAAATACAGTCAAGAGCAGTAATCAAGTCAGCAGCAGATCCAGAACCTAGGTCTCCCCACTCCCAGTAAGGTGATTTCCATTGCGTGCCAATGAGTCTATCTTAGTAAATGTGCTGAATTCTTCTTTAGTCATATTCTTCTCCACTTCAATCTCCTTGACTCTGGGTCCAAGTCCAAGCTCTTCTTTTTATACCAGAAAAACCTAGTTATACACCACGCCTTTGGGGAGAAGGAATGAGCTCTTTCACGCCAATCAAATCAGGCACACTGACAAACCACGCCTTTAGACTGAATGCATCATCATGGGTCATGTTCATGATGTTAAGATAGTCTGTCTCTTAGAGTCATTGTCAGACATTCACTTGTTTGCTCAACAATATCTATCAGACACATACGTCACATTGTCCTCAAAGCAGGGGAAAGAGGGACATGGTCCCTGGCACCAGGGAGCTTACTTGTCAGCATAGAAGCAGGCCCTGAATAGATAACTACTGAAACAAATTCCTATCATGAAGGTACAAGCTTCTGGGCAAATGACTAACTTTTGCCTCCGGGCAAAAGTCTTGCCCTAAAGATCAGAAAAGGCTAATCTGAAGAAGTGATATTTAAGCCAAATTGATGGGAAAATAGAATCCAGACAAGGTGACTAGATGGAAAAGGTATTATTGAGAGGAGAAGATGCTTGTGTGAAGCTGCCAACACAGAAAGCAACCTGGGGAATCTGAATAACTGAAAAACAGCAACAACCACAGGAACCCCTGGGAGGAAAGCAAGGGAAAGAGTGATGGGGAAGGAAGTGATGGTCAGGGACCAGGTCATCCCAGGCCATATATGTCAGGTGAGTGAATTTAGACATTGTCTGAAAAGCCTGGGAAGCCTTTGAAAGGTATAATCAGAGGAATGATATGATCAAATTTACATTTTAAAAAAATGATGGTGGTTGCTATGGATGTAGGCAAAATAGTACACGGAGAGACCAAGTAATAAACAAGCAGAGGCCAGATAAGAACTGGCCAGGACACGGTGGTCAGAACACAAAGCACATGAGGAGAAAGTGTTGGAGAGTCAGTGTATGGTTTATGATGTGAGTGACTGGTGCTTGATGGTAGCATTTAACAAAAGAGGAAACAGGGAAGAAGCCAATTTAGATGGAGAAGACATCTAAAAAAGAGCAGGCAGGTAGTCAGTTCTGGCACGGGAGAAAGGTATGAAATTAAAACCGTGAGAGATTAGATTTCCATGAGGCAAGATGTAGAAAAGATTTGGGAAAGAATCCCAAGAAACTCCAATGTTTAATGGTCAGATAGAAAAGAAACCTTCCAGGAAATCTCAGTTGGAAAAAAGAAAGGGTTTCAAGAAAAATAGAGTGGTCATCTTTCAGGTCCTGTTGAGAAGTCAGGCAAATCGAGCTCTAAAGCTGCCTGGATTTGGCATCCCAGAGACCATTTGCAACTTAGCAAGACTTCTGGTGAAAGGCACTGGGAGAGATGTATTAGAATCAATTGAGTAACAATGAGGTGCATTGAAGGATGCATCTGTTATGCATGCCCTTTGTGGTATGATGTCATTTAGTCAAATCAGTGACCTCAACATCCTTTAAAAAAAACCTTAATCAGTCATAATTCTGCCATCTACCAGGACTTTAGAAAGAGCCAAGAATTATCTTTATAATGATTTTAATTTTCTTGTTGAATCAAGCTTACCTTTTATCCTTGCAAAATTTTTGGCTTACACAAATATACTTGGACAAGTTAAGTCACACTTAAAAAATTTATAAGAACTCACAGTGCTTTTCTGTTCCCCTGCCTCAGTAATTCTGAAGGCTCATTAGTGACATAGCTGACAGGCTTATGTTGGGTAGGACAGAAATTCACCTGGAGGAGGACCTTAGGAATGGAAAGAAAGGAAGCCAATGTTATATGTTTTAAATAAAAACAACTTATCCACAGCATGAACCCCATTCAAATTATTGAATACATAGGAATCTAAATTGCCTCACTAAATGATCATTTATTTTTGGGTAGTTAAGCTATAGTCAAAAGAATTCACATGCTAGAGATGGGGGTGAAGTAAAGAGTGAACATTATGCATTCAACATATTGTTTTTAATTGCAAATGGTCTCATGTTTATTCAGTTTATATGCATAGAGCTAATGGTGCAGGATTGAAATAAACTGAGAGCCTATTAGTGATTAAATCACATGTGTAGAGGAAAATAGTAAAACCTGTGGTTTGCATTTGTTCAGCACTTAGCTTACAAAATGCTTTCACAGACTTACCTGATTCAGCCACGAGTGTCAGGTAAGCAGGCCAGATGTTGTCATCTCCAGTTCATAAATCAGAGAAATGAGGATCAAAGAACTCAAAGGACTAGTTAGTGTCAGAGCTCAGATTTTCTGTCCCCAAGCCCTGTGCTACACCTCCTGGGCTGTTTTGCTTATTTGTTTTTGTTTTGTTGTGTTTTGTTTTGAGTGATTGTACTCCAGCCCTAGAGCTCACTCAATCTACCACCCTTTGTTTCTGAATGCACAAATCCACCAGATCTACCAGGGGAATTTGTTTTCTTCCTTCATAATAAAATCTTCTCTTCTAACCCCATCCTCACTGCCTTCCTCTTCCTCAGTTTCATTTTGGATGTGTAAGTAGAGATGTTTCGATTAAATATTTTTCATCACTCCTTCCCCACACTCCCATATTCCTTTCTTTTTTGTACTACTTTTTTCTTCCACTTTAACTCCCACAGAAACTCGATGATTCTCAGTATTGCCGCCAGGCACCCGCCGCCTTCGCCAACTGGAGCAGTTCCTATTCAGCACTGTGGACAGTTCAAGGCCAGCACAGACACTGTCTTGCTCCTTCAGAACTATCACCAGATGCAGGCACTTTCCTCCACACTGTAAATGCTTTGGTTTTACTCCAGCCCTTGACAGCAGATTAGCTAGCTAATATTTCTGAATTGTTCATCAGTAAATTATGTTCATCAAGAATGCACATAGCTCGGTGGTTTACTACCAGGAACAACTCAGCACCGTTCAGTTTCAAAGATGGTTCTGTGATATTTTTCTGGTGTCACAGATACATGACTACTGTTTGGGACCATGTACAACATGGTTTCACTTTCAGCACCACAAACAGCTTGCTAGAATTTCCCAATGGCATAATTATTTCAAGTGCCTTCTCTTTCCTGGATAGCTCATTCACTGCCAATGCCCTGTTGCTCCAATCAGATTAAAATTTTCAGGAGAATGGACAGTGCGGTTAGACACCTATCAGCATCACTCTCTAAAATGCTGACATTTCTAGACCCTCTCTAAGTTGACTAGTCTGACCAGATGCCCAAATCCAGACTTTAATTCCACCCTTCCATCCCCATCCCTTGGGTAAAGCTAGCTTGGCCCATGAACTGACGAGTCTAATCATTGTCTCAGCATTATGCACAAGTCAGTGTCACTCAACTGTGGCACCAGGGTGGTTGCTATTTCTCAGGACCAGTCCAGTTACACACTCAGTCCAGTGCTATGAAAGGGACCCACGACACTCTCGATCCTGTGAATCCTGACAACACGCTTACTGTTCCACCAGGCAGCCAAGTCGTGGCAGCAGAATCTAAAACAGCTCATTACCATTACCCTGCTGTTTGGGGACCCCTTGTAATTAGAAGGGTTACCCCCTATAATTTAGCCATGTTTGCTGTTGCACCAATATCCCAAACATCCTTTTTCAGCAACTTGCGCAATCTAGTCACATCCTCTCCATTCCATGGTACTTATTCACACTCCTCTTAAGCTTCTGTGATTAAAACTATTCCCACCACTAGAACAAGCTCAGCAGTTCTTAAAACTTTTCTCCTGCTTCTATGACACTGACATAGGCTTGTTTTTTCCTTTTTGGTTACCAGCATCTCTATAATGTTCAATGACTCTCAACCCCCACAGCCCTCCAAATTCAGCCCTCATCATTCTCCCTAATTTTGGAGAACATCTTTTGTCTAAATTGGAGGAGGCTTTGGGAAACTTAAGTCAACTAGGTGCTTGTTATTATATGAAAGATAATTTTATCCTGGTAACACAGGGCATGGTCAATTTCAACTTAATCTTGTCTCACTATTCAGGTGTTCTTACTTTCTCTTTCTCTTAAACATTTCCTCCAAGTTCAGTCCTGTTGGCAGAGAAAAGCTCTGACAGAATGCTGATATACTTTCATTCAAGATTCCTCAAGTTCATTCATTTTATTCATTCATCTATACATAAATATTTGCTGACCACTTTCTTTGTGGCAAATGCTTATCTTAGTGTTAAGGATTCAGCAGTTAACCAAACAGAAAATTCTTGTTCTCAGGTAGTACAAGTCCCAGATGAAGGAGATAGATAGCCAGCATATTAAAATATTAGTTGATTAAAGGTGCTATGAAGGAAAATGAACAGCAATAAAGGAGTAAAGAGTAGTCTGAGCCTGCTATTTCAGAAAAATAACTAAGGGAGGCTCTGCTAATATGATGATATTTGATGAGCCATGTGGTAATAAGTGGGCAGAAATAATATCAAGTTCAGCCTTAATGTAAGAGTGTACTTGGCATGCCCAAGAAAGAGCAAGGGCATCTAATTAGACTGGGTTTCAGTGAACAAGGAAGAAAAGGAGGTGAAATAAGCTCAGAGATGAAGTTTATTAGAACACAAATTAGGGCATGCTTTTAAAAAGTCACTCTGATGGTGGTAAAAAGTATAGGTTTTAAGGATTTGTGAGAATGCTAGCAGCAAGACATGTTAAAAAGATATAATAGCAGTCCAAATGAAAGATGATGGTGAAATGGATCATGGGAGTATCAGTGGAGGGAGGTTACAGTGGTTCATACTATGAGGCAGCAGTGCTATGATGACAAGTAGTGAGTTCCACTCCAGAGCAGGGCCATTTGAATTTTCTGAGACTGACATGGAGACTTGGCAGAGAGGAGTGAAAAATTCCAAAGTTTCAAGTCTTGGGACCCAAGTTACTAAAAGAACAAATTTTTGATTTATTGAGATAAAGACAAGGGAAGAGCACATTTAGGATAAGAATATCATCTCCTGAACCTATCAAACATCCATATGTGGGGTGATAAGTGGACAGTTGAATATAAGAATTTTGAAGGCAGATGTAAGGTCCAGGCTGCAGTATAAATTTAGATTTATGTTTCAAATGTGACTCTAGATTGTCCATGTTGTCTTCATTGCCTCAGTATTTTTTCCCCTGTAGAAAGTGTCTTGTCTAGGAAAGTGGCCAAAAAAGTTGACTAAGGCCCAGAGCTACATTTGAGTTCCCAAAGGTTATGGACTTATTGTGCGGTTACTGTTCTGGTCCCAGAGTCTGAAATAATATCTGACATAGGCCGTAAGACTTGAGACAAGATTTCTAGGTTTTTTTTTTATAGAAAAATGTATATTCAATTTATTGAGATAAGGAACACAGGAGGAGAAAGAGTTGAGGTGGAAAGAAGAGATGTGGGAGACAATGATTTTCAGATGTAGCCATAGATTATTTAAGGGGATGGATTCAAAGGTGGTGGATTAGTGGATTTAAGCTCTGAAGAAGGGTCCAGATGGTAACTGTGGTTGTATGTAAGTAGATGAGAGTAACCAGGGGTAACTTGAGAAAATGTCATTCTACATGGGCTATAACTGACAATTTTACCTACTTATCAGGTCCTGGAAAAACTGAAATTATGTATTTGCCCACATTATACCTACCACACAGGGCCAAATGTTAACATTAGTGGGGGAAGTCTCTATTGTATTCCTAAGAGTCCCAGTGAGCTATGGAAGACAAAAAGGATGTTCTCTGAGGGACCTTGAAACTTCACCAAATCTGAGCACTTTCAGACAAGTCCACGACTTTCTTAAGTCCCAGGACTCTCCAATCATGGCCTACTCATCATGTTCCAGAGCTGCTCTAGTCTGCCAGCCCCACGCTGGAGATGAAAGTACACTGGGTACAGAATCCAGACTCAGAAATAAGATGTTCAGTCCAGTTAGAATCTTTATAAGTCATAGTAAACACAGTCCCCTATCAGTTCTTGGTTCTCTTCTTGGTAAGAAGATACCTTCTGTCTATTCTCAGGCTTTCTGTGGGAGTTAAAAAGGATAATTATGATCACTGTGGATGTGTCTGTGCAATGATGATTTAAATAATTCTTCCCATTAACCTCAGCCATCTCTGAGGTCAAGTCATTCTTGTTGTATGATCAGAGAAACATTTTTTCCTACTGAGAACAGCAGAAGCTGGGAGAAAGGACTGTCTGTCCATTATCTACAGCCTTATTCACTACCTCCACTCCAAGTCTTCTGGCCCTTGCAAGCCACATAACTTCATTAGAGACATATCAAAGATATTTATATCACCAGATAAATGACAAAGTAGCTATTTAGTCATCTTCAGTTGATTTTGTCCCTCCTTAGCTGCTCAATCACTGGGGCTGACTGAGTAAAGAGGTCTCCAGGCTGGCCAGTGGGTCCACACAGGCTGTGTCTACAGAAGCTGCTTCTCAGAAACAACCAAATTCAACTGTTCATTCACATCCCCTGAACGTCAACTCCCTGAAGCTTCTGATAATAGAACAGAGAAGGCCCCCAAGAAAATACCTACTAAAACTTCTAAGGATGTGGTGCTTCTTGGGATGGGGGGAGGGAGGGCTAAGAAAATGGCAAGATAGTGGGCAAAAAGCCACTACTTTGTTCCAGATCTTTTGTTCCTTAAATATTCAATACTGGCAACAGACCTGCCTCCAGAATCCAGGAAAACTTTCATCAATACTTTAGGATTATGGATCTGACTCGCCAGATGATCTCACCCTGATCCTATAACCTTGAACTTCATTCTAGCTCACCTCCTCAGCTGCAGAGGTTTCCAGTGCCTCTCGAAGGTAGAATACCTTTAGAAGCTTCAGCAGTGAATTTATAAAGAGACAGCTTACTGGGTCTCACCTTAGACCTATTGAATGAGAATCTTCACAAGTAGGGTCTTGGAATCTGCTTAACTCATCCTTCCAGTATGAAGGTGAGGCAGACAACCCAGCACCAGATTGTGAACTGGCATTTGAAGATCATTGTACCAGAGAAGGTTGAAAATAACATTATCCACAGAGCCAGAGATTACTGCAGAGAATTCAGTACATAGATACCTGTGTTAAGGGCTTCAAATCTAGTTTCCCCAGAGCCAGGAGAGGGAAATTCCCTGCTGACTCTGTTTACTTCATCCTGTATCCTTCCAGACTAATCCTAAAGATGGCAGGTTTTAAGAATAGTACAGCCCAGGAAAAATCTAAGGAGTTATTGGAATGCCTTCTAGGCCTTATGTGAATCAAAGCCCCAGAAATACTACCTGGCAGCATCAGAGACTATGTTAGATCAGGATTTTGCAAATTTACGGGACCAAAGACTATTTCTAAATCATCATACACTGTTAAGTCATCGATAGATGTCCCAAGGGCATTAAGGAAAAGAGGTGGTATCAGAAAGATGAGGGCTCTCTCAGAACCACAGTATATAGGAAGTGTGCAAGCAGGGAGTCCTTCCTCTAAGTTCTGAGCTAGGATTGGTGATAGCTAGTAGGGGATCCATTGTAAGGGCATTCAAGTCAAGTGCTGCCTCTGCATGGATTTCACTGGTGTACCTTAAAAAAGATTGATCATCTCTTAGATTCCTTAATTTTTATGATGGCACCTGTGGTTTTTGTTTTGCTTTTCTAAACAAAATGTTATTTAGTTTTCCAGTTTCTGAGCCTTGTAATTTATTGGTATTTGTAACTAACTTAACTAATATCTACTGAGTAGCTTCTGAATTCCAGGCACTGTGTCTGGAGAATCTAAGTTGAACAGGTTAAATGTTTTCAATGAGCTTATGTTAAAAAGCCCAGTTTTCAATGAGCTTACAATTTAATGAGCAAAATAGAAAAGGAAACAGCAATTACAAATCATAAGTTTTATAGAAAAAGTTCAGCAATTTATGAGAGCAGGAGACAGGAATCTTAATAAAAACATCATACAGGGGCAGAAATGGAAGAATTATGGAATATAATGAGAGTGGATTAGATTAGCAAGCAAAAGAGACAAAGCAAGTGGGGTATAATTTCAGGTAATAAAAATAAAGGAAAGACCTTAAGATGAAGAAGAATGGGTAAAGCTCAAGAAGAAAATAGGGGCTCACAACCTTGGCCTGGGTTGTGTTGAGTGTTGTGAGAAGGAATTTTAAGTAGGGTATAATATAGTCAGATCTGTACTGTAGAAAGATCATTTGTTTATAGTCAGAGAATAAGTTTAAAAGGACCAAAGGGGAAAAAGACACACGGTACTCATGGGGATGATAGTGGCTAGTCACTGGTGACATGGAGAGGTAGCAATATGGGAAGAAATACTATGGGATGGGTCAAGAGCACTGCATGTCTGATTGGCTATGAGAATGAAAAAGAAAGGACATTATGATGACACCCAAGTTGTGAGCAGGCACGGAAATGGGCTATTTGCAGCCACTTACAGAGGAAGAGGGTTTTAGAGAAGAGACAGGTTTTGGAAGGGGTGAAAGAATGGTAAGTTGAGTTTGGGGCATGCTGAGTTGAGGTGCCCACCTGGCTCTTGAGTAGAGAAGTCAAATGAAGGTTGTTGCCCCAAGGATATGATAAAACTAGAGAGGAAGATCAGGACTCATCTACATAAAGATAATCAGAACTCTGATAATATCAGGGGTGCTCACAGGAGGCTGTCAGACACACTCAAGATTAGATACTTGCTCTGCCATTTATTAGTGATATGTGATATAAGCAAGTTAACTTTGTCACTCCAGTTTCTCATTTATATCTTAGAGATATCAGTTCATAGGGCATAGTGGTGATTGATGCAATAATGCATGCCAACAGCTTATTCCAGAGTCTGAGACATGGTGAAATCTCTCTATAAATGTGGCTATCAGTATTGCTTATGCTAGTTCATTATTCAAAAAATTTAAAAGAAGATCCTCACGAGTCACAATTATGTGTGAGAGAAAATAAGGAACAAAAGGTTAAGGTTAAGAAAGAGCAGAGAGAAAATTAGTAAACCCAAGAAAGTATATTGCAGCAGTAGAGGAACAAATGTGTTCCCAGGTCAAAATGGACAATAGGACAATCAAGGGGAGAACAAAGACATGCCCTCTAAAATTAGCACAAGAATGTCTCTGTTGTCCTCACAAAGAAGTTTTTCTTGTGAGAGAGTGGACAGAGAAGCCAAGCTGTCCATCCTAAAGAGTTACCAGCAACTGCGAGATGAAGAGTTCTTTATGAAACTCAGTAGAGATTGAGAGGCAAGCAGAAGGAAGATCTGGATGGGCTGTGTGTTAAGTTTTTCAAGTTGAATGAGATTTGAGACTCTCCAAATGTTGGTAGGAGACACTAGACAAACAGGTGAGAGGAGTGAGATTGTGAGGGAATAAGAGTCAAAGAAAGAGTCAAAGCAGAGGGAAAGAATGTCCTTAGCCAGAAGGGGTGATGTTCTCCCTGTTGTAACAGGCATGAGAGAGGAAGAGAGATGCAGAATTAGCTAAGTCAGAGGCTTGAAGGCATGAAGTTGAGGAAATTGTGTATTTTCCAGCAACCAGGGCAATGGCCACTGGTTTACTGCAAGGGAAAATAGAAAAAAGACAGAAAAGACAAACAGGATCTGAAATATCAGACTAGAAGAAACTGCTGACTCAGAAAGCCATGATTACTGGCAGCACTGATGTTCCCAAGCACCCCTGAAGAGTTCAGATTCAGAGAAACCTGAATTAGATTCATCTAGATTAACTTAAGTTTGGTATCAAGATGAGGATGGAGATAAGGAGAAAGGTGTGGTTGAAATGGTGGACATGGGTATCTGATCTGGGAATCAAGAGAAGTCTTCTCCGATGAGAATGGACAAGGAGAAAGTGGTCTGGAGATACAAATGGAGTTTGGTGAGGGAAGAAACATTGAAATATATCAATAAATAAAAGGTTGTGGTCAGAAAGTGGGATGAGACTCGATAAAGTAGACCAAGAACCAAAGTCTGAGGTGAGTACAGGAGAGTGCCCAGAGCTCAGAGGTCATTGAAAGGAGGAGAGGGGGCAGCATGGCTAAATGTGGTGGCGGGGGAGTGTGTGCTACAAGATGATGATAAAATGAAAATGGTGAAAGATGAAAGAGCAATGACTTAGAAGCTCATGAAGAGCTACTGGAATGGGATGAAATAAATAGCCTCCCCTGAGAATCCTGAAGGAGCAGTGGGACCCTGGGCGGGAGCTGAGTTCAGGAAGGAACAGAAAGGATGTTTGGAACTGCTAGTCTAGCAAGCTGGATATGAGGAATGGGAGGGAGAAGGCCAGTGGGCAGGCTCTTACCTCCTTGCAGTTCTGCTCAATCTCATAAATATTCTCTCTGAAGAAGAATGAGAAGATGGAATTCCCCTTTGGGTCTCCGGAAACTACCAACTTTCGACGATTCACTCCCGAGTCCCTGTTGGAGATTGAAAAACGAATTGCTGAGAAGCAGGGAGCAAAGAAAGTCAAAGGAAAGCGCTGGGAACGAAAGAACAAAGAGGAGAAGCCTCGGCCCCAGCTGGACTTGAAAGCCTGCAACCAGCTGCCCAAGTTCTATGGTGAGCTCCCAGCAGAACTGGTTGGGGAGCCCCTGGAGGATCTGGACCCTTTCTACAGCACATGCCGGGTAAGGCCTCCTGGCTGCAACATTGCTCTCATCTCTGGCAGAGGAAGTCTGCCCCACCCAGCCCACAGAGTTGGACAGCTGGGAGATATGGCTGTCAGCTAGATGCACTGAAAAACAGACTTAACTCACCTGTTTGACATGGTATATGGTATTAATAGTAGGGGTTAATTAAATCCAATCCCTGAAGCAGTGATTGCTTTTGCCCTGGAGTTTTCTTGCATGAAGTCACAATTCCCTAGAACAAATTCCTTCATGGATGTGCTCTGTTTGCATGTGAGGAGCGGAGACTCGAAGCTAGGGGTAGAAGAGAGAAGTACAGGGGGCACAGAAATCAGAATGGTTAAAGCCAGTGCTTCTCACCGTATGGTATCAGAATCCCAGGGGTCCTCAAAAACCCTTTCAGAGGGTTCAGGAGGTCAAAATTATTCCACAGCATCGTTAGATGTCATTTATCTTTCTCAATTCCCTTGCGGATACACAATTGTGGAAGTCAAGGCAATTGATGGGGATGACATCAATTTATCTGCCATTGTATGGTTTGTACTTTTCTGTACGTTTCATTTTCCTGATTCTGATCATTAAAAGTGTATATACACATGTATGCAAATATGCATGCACATTCATACATAGGTGCACATACTTCTGACTGTCCACCGGACACTCTCAGTGGGTTCATCTTAATGTACAGTCAGACATAGACTGGGGGTTGTGCTGGGAAGGTGGGCATATGGCTTTTAATTCCTGACCTTTTCTGACTCTCTGCCCTCCCATTTGGTCATCTCAGCTCATGAGCTGAGATGATGCCATTCATGCTCAAAAAATGTGTGTTTCTCACTGGAGGTCCTTCTCTTTTGCTTGTTTTGTTTTAGACATTCATGGTGCTGAACAAAGGGAGGACCATTTCCCGGTTCAGTGCCACTCGGGCCCTGTGGTTGTTAAGTCCTTTCAACCTGATCAGAAGAACAGCCATTAAAGTGTCAGTCCACTCATATCCTTTGCAGAGTTGTCTCTTCCATGTGTTAGAATCGAGCCTTGCCCATTGTGTCCAGGATCTTTCAACAGCTAGCAATGACCTTCCTTCAGTTAAATCTTGAAATATTGAAGCTAGTAAATGGGAAAAAAAAATGTTTGTGATGTTAACATCCCAAGACAGAGGAGATATTATGCACCACAGGTGCATATGGGCTCACCTAGTCTAGTCTGGATACACCTATGGGTGCACATTTTGAAAAGGTCTCCTTTATCAGTGGAGTTTTCTGAATGCTCCTATATATACTCCCCCTCCCCTAAGGGGGAGCCTGCACAGTATAAAAACTGAGGAGGTTCTTTGGCAGATGAGCCATGGGGAAGAAGGACTATTTACTGAGCCAAAGGGCAGCACTTCCCAGAGAACAATGAGAACTGTTACAATGGACAGTGTAGATTGTCACAGTTGGACCACATGAGTCACCAGGCACTGCCAACACCACAAGTTACCCCAAACTACAAGCAGAAGAAATGTTAGTAATAACCTGAGTTCACATCATTGCATAATACAATGATTAAAGGTGTGCTGGTCAAATCCCTGTAAGTATTAATTTCTTCAAGTAGTTTCAGAGGTTACCTTTAGTGTTTTTTTTTCTCAAGGCAAGACAAACTAGTCCAATAAAGAGACTTTGGTTTGGATTCCAAGGATCTTGGCTGGTCATTGACAAAATTGGAAATTCGTAATGACAAATTCATCCCTGGCTTCCAGAGGTTGATTTGAAAGAACAGCATTGCCTCAACTGCCTGCCAGACCATCTGCCCCTTCTTAGGAGACTCCAGTTTCAGGAGTGCTCACCCTCCATCTGGGACATCTTGTTGGGCTGCTGCATAGCACCCATGAGCCGGTGGTCCTGGTACTGTCATCTCAGCATGAAAATTTCCTGCTTAATGAAATTACATTACATTTCCCCTTGCATATTAATTCTTTATGACCAGTTCCCGCTGAGGGACTCTATTTTCTTAATTCAGTCTTGGCTTTTCTGATTCTACAAAAAAGATGTTTAATGAAATAACAGACACCCATTTGCTAAGTACCTCCAAAGTATCAACTCTGATGTAGGTACAGAAACTCTTGAAGAAAGGATTAGCATCTATGTTTTATAGATGAGGCTGACACCGAGAAACATTAAATAAATTGTCCAGTAGCACACACTGGCTAAGAGGTTGACTCTCAGTCCTCCATAGAGTAGTATCAACAATAAGGAAGCAGGTAGCTAAATGGAAATGAATTAGGGTAATTTATCCTCTCAGTATGTCATCTAATATAGGCAGTTACATAAAAATTTTAAGTAAAGAAAAAAAGCAAATATGCAAACTTCTCCCCATGCATCCTCAAGGAATTAGGTCTAGATTAGTAAGAAGCAATGCATTAGAGATAAAAATCTCTTTTAAAAAACAAGTGACCAGTGAATATCCTTTTCATCTTGAGATTTGATGAGAAAATAATTACTTGGTGGAGTTACAACTAGACAGAAAAGTTTCTGAGTGTCTCCTCATAAAAGTTTGCATTTGGATATTTAAATCTTAGGAACTTGGTATATCTAACCCCCCAAAATACTCCTCAATGGATGGAATTCTCAGTGTTCTGTTTCACAAAAATTATAATTCTAACTAAATTTTCTATGGATGTTTCCACATGTAATCTTGTACCTAATATATCATATTACATTTTAAAGTTTTCTGCAATTGGAGATATGATTTTAATTTCCTTGGGTTAAAATTTTCCCCCTTGTGAACACATTTCTTAATTTAATTGCAAATCAACAGGAAAATGTGGTTTAATTAGTAGAATTTCCCTTTTTAAAATAGACATGTTCCTAAGTAACTGTACAACAGGGCACATTAAAGGCATTTACAGAAAACTAAAATAGATTTAAATACTTCTGCTCAAATTGAAAGTATGAAAGATGAAAGATGTCTCTGTAGGTCAAGCTTATTGTCAAGCTTTGTTTTTCTTCAGAGATGGATTGCTAAGGAGACAGTTATTCCTGGGAAACACTTCCAGGGGAAGACATTTATCTTTAGATTATCCACCCCAACAGTTCTGCCCATCAAATCACCTTCCTTCATTGGCCTTCCTCCTCAGTGTCTCGTTCCCCTTCAGGAGATGCTTTTACCCAACCCTTCTTTTAGAGTCTCCAGTTTGGCTTTTCAGTGTTCTTCACTACAACCTAATTCTATTTGGGATTTTCTCCGTGCATAAGGAAAGTAAGGGTTTCACTTCCCAGTGTCCATTGCTATCATTCCTAGCAAGCAGTCCATTTCCTCCCTGCGACTGATCTCAGGTAAGTAAGAAAGAGAATGTTAACTAATTCTGTGAAAGCTATAGCCATTCCCTGAGCTTTATTTTTGTAGATAAAAGTGTCATTTGCTGAATGAAATTTCAGGCCAAGTTGTATAGTGAAATGAAGACTTCAGGGTAGAAGGAAATGTGAGTTTATGCCTCAGCTCCATGGTTGACTAGCTCTATAACCTTGGAAAAATGATTTGAACTTTGTCAGCCTGTTTTCTCTGCTCCAGATGTAATAACCACATGTAGGTTAGTGGCATTAGAAATAATGTGGATTAAGTTGTCAACCCAAGGTAAGTACTTAGTCAGTGTTAATAGTTATTATGTGACATGACCATTAAGCTGATCTTAGTAAGCATTGAGAATTTAATCATTCAACATCAAGGTGATCATAGACGGCATGAAGGAAACATGATGATGCTCAGCTTTTCCTTAACACAGGCCTTCCAGATGGTTCAGTGTATTTATTACCATCACCATTTTGATCAATTGTGTGTACATGACACAAAGTGATAATTCAGAGTATATCGAGTGAGTAGATCTGCTGTCATTCTTGTGCCTTCACTTTTTCTATTTTCTTCCTTCACTTGGCAGATTGACTTACTCTCTCAGGTCTCTGGATAATTCTGAATCCTGTTGTCTGTCTAAGTGCTAGTTAGTTATCTTCTCTGTGGACTTGTTTCATAAACACACATGTGGTTTTCAACTTCGAAGAGCTGTAGATCAGTTTCCCAACCGTGGCTGAGCATTGGAATCCCTTTTTTAAAAAATGCTACTTCTTGGGTCTCAGCAACAGATAGTGTGATTCCTTTGGTTTGGGGGAACCCCAACAGAGGGACTCCCCTCTCCTTCATAAACAAATGCTAACCTGCTGGTCACACATATGAATGAAGTTTCAGGAAGGACGACACTGAAAGTGTGGTAGGAGTGAAAGTGGTGAAGAAGAACAAATAGTTCTGGGACATGTTCAGAAAATTAGCCACATATAAGGCTGTTGAAAGTACTCATGGCTCATATACTTCAAAGTGATCTTAATATGCCTGAGATGGTTTTACCTATTTTCTAGTTTCAGAATGTGGGATCTTTCCAAACACATTCTGCATCAATTCACCTGGAGGAAGTGTCTTGCCCCCAGCTTAAGCTTATTATGCCCTCAGGAAAATATCAGGAGCTCTGTAAAATACTCATTTTCTAACTTTTTATAATATATTTATGTGTGTATGTGTGTGTGTACGTGTGTGTGTATTTGCTGTCTATAGAAATGATAAATGCCACAGAAGGATATACATTCTATCAATAAAGAAAATAATGTGATCATTTTAATTGATGCTGAAAAATCAAATAATGAAGTTTAACATCTTCTTATAATTTTAAATATTTAGAAAAGTAGGAATAAAACAGTTGTTTTACTCTGATAATAGATACCTGCTTTCAAGATAATAGCAAGCATCATACTTGATTAGGAAATATGAAAAACTTTCTCTTTGAGATCAGAAGGGAAAAAAGGCAAAGATGGCTGTTTTACCAGTTTTATCAGCTTACTAAAGGAGATTCTAACCTATGTCGTATTGCAAGGGGAAGAAATAAAAGGTGTCATAGTGCAAAAAGAAACACCAAAAAATACCATGATTTACAGATAATATGGTTATGTGTATAAAATAGTAATTGTAATCTAAACTATTAAAATTAATAAGAGTATAGCAAGGTAGCTGGACACAAATTAATATACATAAATTAGTTGTTTATCTATATACTAGGAATAATCAGAAAAGACAAAAATTTAAAGCTATCATTTACACTGTACTCTAAAATAGTTTAACAGGGCAGTTGGGTGCAAGGTAATATACATAAATATTCATAATATACAGAAATCAATTATATATATATACTAACAATAAGCAGAAAAGAAAAAAATAAGCTACATTGGCACTGTATAAGCTACCATTGGCACTATATTTTAAAATATAAAATGTTTATGAATAAAATTATCAAAATTGAAAAAGTTAAGGAGAAATTTTTTAATATTGAATAATATTAAGGAAACCCAATAAATAACAATATATATCACATTCCTTTCCACAATGAGTAATAAGTTTAATATGATTCCAATCAGAACCCTAACAGGCTTTTTAAAAACTATTACTCGACAAAGCAATTCTAAGACTTATATGAAAATGCAAAGAGCAAATTATAGCCAAGACAGTTTTAAAGAAAAAGTAGAAGGTATAAAAAAAGAACTTGTTCTACAGGATATCAAGATTTACTATAAAGTTCCAACAATTGAACAATGTGCCACTGATGTAAGATTAGTCTGATCAGTGGGGTGCTCTCAGGGGGAGGTGTTGCTGTGCAGAATAGTCAGGTCATAGACAGATGCACATAGAGACATTGAATTGAGGAACCTAGGTAGCACTGTAGTATAGTGGGGCAAGGGCTGTCTTTAATTATAATGTTGCAGAATGAGGAACCCCAATAGAAAAATTAGATTGTACACACAAGAATCACTTCTAGGTGGATTAAGATCTAAATTTCTTTGTGGAAAATAAAGACAAAGCTTTTGGAAGGTAAAAATTTTTTTAAAGCAACAAAAATAAATATACCTCTAAGCTTGATATCAGTTGCGAGGTTTTGGGTGTAGTGAGTGGGGGGGTCCTTGGGTTACCTCTGAGAAGTTTCAGCAGTTTCTCTTTCAGGGACACTGGGCAGGTTTACACAGGAGACATTTGCACAGACATAGGCAAGCAGAGGTCACATTTTAAAAGAAAGAGCTCATTAGGAAAAGAGAGGAATTGCAAATTCCTGCAAATAAAATTATTAATCACAGGTGGGCAGGAGAGCTGTCTTTTGCCAGTGCAGAAATTGTTCTGATGTACTGTTCTTCCTTTGGGGGGAGTAGGTTTCATTCCTTTGTGGAATTGCTGTCTATTGTTAAATCAATTATATGTAGAGTGTGACTAAATTGATTTGTGTGGACCAGTAACTCTCTATAATGGCCCTCAGTTTCCAGAACCCCACCTCTGGTCTGCACCTCCAGATATTTTCTGTAATAATGTGATACTTGCTATAGAAAGGTGATACTTGAACTTGCTATGTATAGCAGTTGGCCTAAGGGTTTTTCATTTCTATAGCTGATAACAACCTATTAATCATTTCTACCCCCACCTCTGGTTTTTGGTCTTAAGATGCCTCCATCCTAAATATTCTACTCTTAGCCTTCATCAAGATGACTGAGATCATATAACATGTAAAATTTCCATCCTTCTTTTGAACTGTAAATCCTTTTCTCTCAAAAGAAAGAGTTTTTTTTTTGGGGGGGGGGAGGATGGAGGGATCTGGTTAAAAATAAAGATAGCATGCATATATTTTACCCATACCCTCTCAAAATGCCAATAAAATGACAACATGGGGATGAGAAGAGTATTAACACACAAGAACAAAGAGAAGAAGAAAGGAGAACTCAGAGGACAAAAGATGTCAAAACAATCCCAGAAGACCTAAAGTGGGTGGAGGACCGTGAATGACTCAGCAGTTCCTGGCTTGTTAAACCACTGTATGTGCAGGGAGGGATTTAAAAAGTGGAGCAAGGATTTACCCCTTAAAAATCCCAGAGACCCTGAAAATCTTCACATGATACAAATAGCAGACTTGGGAAAAGAAAAAGAAAGGAATGTGAGAGCAGAGAATGTTTACTTATTGCTGCTTCTGTGATTGTGAAAGCTGGCAATCAGGGAATGAGCCCAGGTTGAATGTTCTTTAAAGTTGATAAATCAAGGAATGGAAAATAATTATACTTAACAGTACAAAAGTATGCATGAAAAAGATATTATTAAATACAATCAGATGATGGATAAAAGAGAATTGTCAAATGGAAATGAGATATTGTTTAAAGAAACTGCACTAAAGACAATGTAGTGCATAATTTTCATTGTAAGTATAAATTTATACTTATACAAGGCAACTACTAGAAGCAAAATACAAATTCTTCTAAATTCAAAATTGTACACAAAATGTAAAACAAATGAAACATGCCAGATAATGAAATATTTTTTTAATTATTAAATTTAGGACATAAAGTAATATGAGGAAACATATCTGTTATGTCATTAAAAATAAATGGATTAAAGTCATTTAATTTTTAAATGTTTATTATGTAAAAATGCAATATCCAAAACTATATGGAATTAAGTATACTGTTCAACATGATACAGAAAGGCAAGAACTAGAGTGGGCTTAAGCAAAGGTAAAGGGAAGGAAGGCAGGAATCACACTCTAACTATCAGAGAAGTTAATATTCAAGCCAAAAATTATTAGATGGGACAAAAACGACACTTTGTCATACTAGATGATCCATAAAAATAATGTATATTTTTGCAACAAATAATATTCATAGATCAAAAATTATAAATATAAAAAGATTCATTATAGGATTAGGAAAATGTATCGTCTTTTACCTATGAAAGATCAAAGTATATCCAGAATAGGGAAAGCAAACAAAAAGACAAGAAAAAGTTAAAACTAACAAACTGACAGCAGAACTAAAGCATAAAGCAAGGGAGGAGGAAGAGGGGGAAATACAGAAAGGATGAACACAAAAGAGATTAAGAAGACATTCACTGGTGACAAGGTGGTAGGAGAACCTCTGGGTTATACAAAGATGTGAAGGATGTATACAGGCACAATTAAAAAATAAAAAAATAATTAAAAAATGAAGTATATCCAGGGAGATAGATGGCCTGAATAGCATAATTAATAAAATAAATCTAATTCATATGTGTCAAACTATAGTCCCTGAAAAATAGAGGACAACAATAAACAGAAATGTCTTCTCAAATGTATAAAACTGACCAAGTATTAAACCACAACAAAAAGTCAAAATAAGAGCGATAAACCTGTGATCACATTGCAACAAAACTAGAAAATAATAACAAAATCCAAAAAGAAAAGAGGCCTTTCTATTTGGTCATTTCAAAAACTCCTTTTAAAGAATTCAAACTGAAAGAATTTCCAAGAATGAAAAATAATACCTTAATCAACATTTAGAGGGTGCAGTTGAAGACATGCTCGGGGCATAGTCCACAGCATCAAAGCATAGAACATTTTTATCAACGGAAAATGAAAAGAATTGGTTGAGGCCCTAACAAGAAGCTAAAGAAAAAATGGTAAAAGAAAGGAAATAAGAGTAGAACAAAGAAATTAACCACCTAAAAGGAAAAATGTAAGTATAGAAGATAGAAAAACAATAGAACTAACAAATCCAAAAGCTGTTGTAAAAAAATGCACAAGACCATTTACTGAAAAAATGATGAAATGATATTGAGAAAATTTGAAATATTTTAATAAATTTAACAATAGCTCATGTTAATTGGTTAGAAGATTTGTTATTGTTCAGATATTAGTGCTGCCTGAATAAATCTATAGATTCGATAAATATTCTAAGAACATGTGTCTTGTAGAAATTGAACACACATATCTTTATATATATATATATATACTGTGGAGAAATATGAAGGATGAATTCCGAGAAGTGACATTGCTGAATCAAAAGAATGTACAATTTTAACTTTTGAAACATTACCAAAATTTTTCCCAAAACTTGATCAATTTAATTTCTACTAATTATTGAATCCATTCCTTAGTGGACTTTGTAACAATTAAATTGTAGAAACTATTTCCTTTCTAAACACACTTAGAAATAACATAAGAAATGAAGATTGATATGTGGTCCTCATCCTTGAAATTCATTTATGTGATACGACGTATTGGATGATGTTCAGCATCCACAGCATCATGGAAATTATTAGACTCCAGGTTTTATTTTTGAAAGGCAAAGTGAGGCCAGTCACTGTGTTCACTATGTTGCTGGAAGCCCAGAAGAAAAGTAAATGTCCTTAGATAAACTGGGGCCACATAGATCACGCTGTGTTTTTTGAGTAGAAATTAAATTGTAGCAAGAGAGGGCAGGAGTGGGGAACAACATGTCAGATTGGACCCCAACAGGAGATGAAAAGTGCGGGGATGCAAAAAAAAAAAAAAATTTAGTGACAAGAGCAGAACCCTTCAATCTCCTGCAGCCTCAGAGCATTATTGAGGGGCCACCTTGATGACCCTTGGACACATATCACTAACCATACTGGGATTCAGGAGACACATTTGACCAGATACAGCACTTTTGTTGCAGGAAAAGGCACAGAGGAATGATAAATGTTTTTTAACTGGAAAAGAACAACTGAGATACCTATGGCAAACAGGTATACACTGCATGTATATAGTAGATTTTTGTGTGTGTCTCCTAAAATTTTTATAGATGATATCATATTATATGCTTGTTTTAATTGATGCTTTTAAAAAAGCAATATTGTGTGGATACATGTAGCTCTCGTTCATTTGTTTTTTTATTGCTATGCAGTATTCCCTAAATATATTCTCCTGTATTTTTTTTTAAATTATAGTTTTCCTTTCTATATTTAGGTATTCATTTTTCAGAATGTTGCTTGCACACATGTGCGTGTATGTGGGTGTGTTCACATGAGATAGGCTTCTAATGTTTTTCCGCATGGAACATTCCAGCAACATTTTGAATAGATCATCATTTTCTAAATGATTCCTTCCAGTACTTCTTTCCTGCACCAGATTCCGAAGTATACACAAGTCTTTTTACTCAGTAATCTTCTTGTCCCTCCCTGAGTCAGCGCCACCCTGATTCTATAAAATCTGATTGGTCAAAATGTCTCTCCTTATCTGTCTTTTTGAAAATTATCTTAGTTCTTCTTATTTCTTTACTTTTCAAATTTCTTTATAATTTAAAGGTTGATTTTTAAGTTTTTCTTACAACTTCATCACAATGTTGATTTTAAACACATTGAATTTATTTATTGCCAAAAATTCACATTTACAATATGAAGTGTTCCTAGCATCAGCATGGTGGGATTTATATTGGCCTTCTTTAATATTTCACATAACATGTTATAATGTCTTCTGTAAAGTTTCTACAATTCTTATCCCTCTGCACATTATCATTTGGACTGTCCTTTTAAATATCTATTTTTATTGCTAAGATATAGTAATTTTGTATATATTGATTTTGTATCCAGCAAAAACAAATTAGAACATTTCTCTGTAGATTCTTTTGGATTTTCTTATTTAAACAATGACATCACTTGCAAATAAGGATAATCTTGTTCCTTCCTTTATGACTCTTATACCACTTGTTTATTTTTCCTGTCTTTATTGAACTAGCCAGTACCTTCAGTGCAATGCTGAATCAAAGTTATCTGGGAGCATATTTCTTTTAACTTTTGACTATAAACAGGGTGCTTCTAACATTTCAGTTAGGTGACTTGGGGATGTTCATAATAATCCTTTATCCAGTTTTGGACATTTCTTTCCATTTCTGATTTGTTAAGAGTTTCA